>CM059198.1:77498930-77695981 GCA_030323885.1 Branchipolynoe longqiensis
CCGTCACCCAATATCCCACTCAGTCACATTATCATGACAACTGAGCAGGCTAGTCCTTGTCATGTCCTTGTTTGGGGGGGGGGGGGTACCTTCTAGTTCCATAGCACTAGACTAAGTCACAACAAGATTTTGTTGAGTTTAAAAAAAAGAAGAATTTATTTATCCTGTTCATAACAGATAAAAGTGTGTTAACACTTGTTTTCACCGCTGGGCAGCACTAATCCTATTTGATTTAATCTTTAGAATTTTGTTTTAGTAACACGTATCAAATCATTGGTTTGACTAGGTTAGCGTTCAGGCCTACAATATCCCACACAGAAACCTAGTCAGCACTCTGACTCTAAGAAAAAAGCGAAAAATATACAAGATTAGTACACTAGCATATAAGTAATAGTATGATCACTATGATGGTAGTCTGTACAGTAGTTTGTATCAATGCCTCCATATGGCTGAGGTAATTCTGAGACCACTTTCTTCTATTTTCACAAGTCCCTGTATTATAGCATTTTCTGACTAATCAAGTCTAGTAATACATTTGGATATTAACTTCCTGGAAGGCTGGGACATCTATATTGGCAAATGGCTGACTAGCACGGTGATACCTACTAACATAGGTAGATGGAGTAATAACCTCCTAATGTCATTACCCACTATATTCAATTTTCAAAATGCTATTGATTCTATAGTACCACCAAATTTGGACTGTATACAAGGGAGTACAGAAAGTACTCAATACATCACTTTGACATAGGAGAAAGAGTCCTGTAGATATTGAATATTCATGTAACAGGTTGAAAGCAGGTCACCTGCTTTTTAATGAATTCAGAACAGTTGGGCTCCCTAGACCTAATCTTAGCCGACGGTGTTTGCAAGGCGGGGTGGAGAGTGAGGTGTGGTGGGGAGGGGGGGGGGGGGCAGTGGAGGCAGGTGGTGGTGATGTGGTGTGGTCAGGTGCTGGAGGAGACGACGGTCTGGATTCAAGTTCATTCATGAATAGGGGTTATTGACTGGCCAGGTGGCGCTGTCTGTGTGTGGCAGGCTCAGCTCGCAGCTCCCTCTGTGAATTAAACATGGCGGACCATTCATTGCTTAACCACCTGCAAGTCATGGTGATGGGATATAATTGAACTGGTAGAGCATGTTTTTTTTGTGAGTGATATATTAGTGTGGGGGAAGGAGTGTTTGGATGGCTGCAGGGGAGGCATACTGATATCACTTTCAGGGTAGATGGACAGGTTGATTGGTGGAGTTTATAGTGCTGCCTAAGTGGGGCAGCACTATAAAGTCGCCATGAGTGTGCACTGTCACAAATCGGTACCCATTCTGATATGACCTTATATGTTGCCAGGACATAAAGCTCTAACAACCAACCAACCAACTTATAGTGCTTCCCCACTGGGAGACCAGGCCACCAGCACCATGACCTGATATCTGTCTCAGTCACATGATCCTAACACTGAGACAACCAGTCCTTGCCCTATGCTAATAATGCCGAGCACCTGTCTAGAAAGCGACAATAATAGTTTTTTAAGTCATTGGTTTGACTCGACCAAGGTTTGACTCGTCTGTTCGAATCTCATAATCTACCAATAATGGGAGACAGACATTTAACTCATTCTGCTATCCCGTCTGGTCGAAATCTACAGGAGCAAGGAGGGAATACACTGAGCCAGTTTCAAACCAGGTTTAATCCGCCGTTAGCAGATCTCGGAAGGGACATGACCTGTTCACTGCCCAGTTGGGTTACAGATAACCTCTTGTGAGGGGGTGGCCGCTAGCAGAGCATGGGGCGGTCCATCCTAGGGACTGCCCCTGTTAGCCTGCTGCCACCTGTTGGTGTGTGACATCAACGGTCGACAACACAGCTACTGCTGCCACCATGTGGTAGTGGGACGCATTACGGACTACTGCAATGTGGCTTCAATGTTCCTACATCCAGACAGAGAAGTCTGGGAAATACTGCACCTCGACTAGGATTCGAACCCACAGAAGTCTGGGAAATACTGCATCTCGAGCAGGATTCGAACCCACAGAAGTCTGGGAAATACTGCATCTCGAGCAGGATTTGAACCCACAGAAGTCTAGGAAATACTGCACCTCGAGCAGGATTCGAACCCACAGAAGTCTGGGAAATACTGCATCTCGAGCAGGATTCAAACCCACAGAAGTCTGGGAAATACTGCACCTCGAGCAGGATTCGAACCCACAGAAGTCTGGGAAATACTGCACCTCGAGCAGGATTCGAACCCACAGAAGTCTGGGAAATACTGCACCTCGAGCAGGATTCGAACCCACAGAAGTCTGGGAAATACTGCATCTCGAGCAGGATTCGAACCTACACTTCTCGCCATTCTGGGGCTACTGTGCTAACAATTACACAACCTAAGCTCGCTGATGCAATCTCCCAATTGATGTGACTCCTTGTGTGAGAGGTTATCTAAAGCAACGCAAATTGATTTATAAATGTCCAAATCTCTACACCAACTGCCCCGCTTACTGCCTACATTTCGGTAATCACTTCACATATTACGGAATTGCATTAGTCGTCTGCAAAGATGAAAAGGCGGGAAAACAAGGGCAACTTCCTCTTGAGTGCAGCAGTTTCTTAGCCAAATTTGGCGCCAAAAGATGGCCAAATGTCGTCTGACAATAGATTGTATTTAACGCCTCACGCTGTCACCCGACACGCTGATGACGTCACGCATAATTAATGACATCACGTCACGTGAAATGAACTATGTAGTATGACGGGCATTGCAGTGGCTCGAGTTTTGATGAAATATTATCACTATTTTTGTGGTGGGGTTTCTTCTTTGGGCTGGAACACAGCAGAGGGGGGACGGGGTGTGTTTGCTGCACTATTTGGGTGTTTACTAAAGAGCCCTCACTCTCTCCTCTCTCTGGCACTGCGTGCATTTGTCGACCCATCTCCTAAAAGCCACGCACATCGGTAGCTATAAATAGAACATCTGAAGGTGAGGGCGACTTCGTCTTTAATCCGGCCCAATCTGATTACGAGGCACCGCTATTTGTGTGTGATGAGGGGGTGCGATTGGGGGGTGGGGGAAGGAGGAGTGAGTGGGTTGGGAGAATGAGTGAGTGGGTGCGGAGGGTTGGTGAGTGTGTGGGGGAATGAGTGAGTGGGTGGAGGAATGAGTGAGTGGGCGTGGAGGATGAGTGAGTGGGTGGGGGAATGACTGAGTGTGTGGGGAATGAGTGAGTGTGTAGGGGAATGAGTGATTGTGTGTGGAGGATGAGTGAGTGGGTGTGGAGGATGAGTGAATGTGTGGGGGAATGAGGGAGTGTATGTGGAGGATGAGTGAGTGGGTGCGGAGGGTGGGTGAGTGGGTGGGGGAATGAGTGAGTGGGTGGAGGAATGAGTGAGTGGGTGTGGAGGATGAGTGAGTGGGTGGGGGAATGACTGAGTGTGTGGGGAATGAGTGAGTGTGTGTGGGAATGAGTGAGTGTGTGTGGAGGATGAGTGAGTGGGTGTGGAGGATGAGTGAATGTGTGGGGGAATTAGGGAGTGTGTGTGGAGGATGAGTGAGTAGGTGCGGAGGGTGGGTGAGTGTGTGGGGGAATGAGTGAGTGGTGGCGGAATGAGTGAGTGTATGGGGGAATGAGTGAGTGGTGGGGGAATGAGTGAGTGGGTGCGGAATGAGTGAGTGGGTGTGGAGGATGAGTGAGTGGGTGTGGAGGATGAGTTGGTGGGTGGGGAGGGTGAGTGAGTGGGTGGAAAAAAAGATTGTTTTATTTCATGACATCTCTAGAGCACATTTATTTGTATCATCGGCTATTGGAGGTCAAACATATGGTCATTCTGACATATTTCTTTAGAGGAAACCCACTGCGCCCACATAGGCTACTCTTTCCGATAAGTAGCAAGGGATCTTTTATATGCGCTTTCTCACAGACAGGACAGCACATACCACATCCGTTGATGAACCAGTGGTGCACCACTGGTTGGAACGAAAATAACCCATGATCCACACCTTCACAGGTGGACACTCTACCACCTGAGCTACTTCCCGCTCCCGAGAGGGAGTGGGTAGGGAGGGTGAGTGAGTGGGGAGGGTGAGTGAGTGGGGAGGGTGAGTGAGTGGGGTGGGGAGGGTGGGAGGTGAGTGGGTGGGCGGAGGGTGAGTGAGTGGGTGGGGAGGGTGAGTGAGGGGTGGGGGAGATGAGTGAGTGGTGGGGGGTAGTGAGTGAGTGGGTGAGGGGAGAATGAGTGAGTGGATGTGGGAGAGTGAGTGAGTGGGTGTGGGACGATGAGTGAGGGGGGGGAGAATGAGTGAGTGGGTGGGGGAGGATGAGTGAGTGGGTGGGGGAGAATGAGTGAGTGGTGAGGGGAGAATGAGTGAGTGGTGAGGGGAGAATGAGTGAGTGGGTGGGGGAATGAGTGAGTGGTGGGGAATGAGTGAGTGGGGGAGAATGAGTGAGTGGGTGGGGGATAATGAGTGAGTGCTGGGGGAGAATGAGTGAGTGGATGGGGGAGAATGAGTGAGTGGGTGGGTGACAATGAGTGAGTGGGTTGGTGACAATGAGTGGGTGGGGGAGAATGAGTGAGTGGGTTGGGGAGAATCAGTGAGTGGTGGGGAGAATGAGTGAGTGGTGGGGAGAATGAGTTGGTGGGTGGGGGATAATGAGTGAGTGTGTGAGAGACTGGAGGTATGTGGGGTGGGGAGGGGTTGAAGAGGTGGATGGAAGAGCGGGAGTTTGTATACCTTTATGGGAGACTGATTCGGTGGTGTTCAGTAGTGTCATTGCTCCTTGTGTCCAGTGGTAGTTGGGCAGTCCCCTCCCTCCCCCCCTCCCCCCCCTCCCCCCCCTCCCCACCTCCCATGCCGACACACATAGACCAACCTCAGTGCGGGATACCCAGAGTGAGCTGTCTGTATCGGCATCGATTCCTCGGTTGACCCGAGTCCACATTGTATTGTTTACGAACGTGTCCATTGTAATGTTTACGAACGTGTCCACGGAGACGCGGCATCGTCCTGTAAATGTGGGGTGCATATATTAACAGACCCCCTCCCCCCCCCCCTTTTTGGGGCTGTCACATTACGACGCATCGCGCAAACGTACGGCGATGTATGTGTTTTTTTGCCGCTACGTCGGATACATCATTATGCATTACACGCGTGTGTTAGGCATGCGTTGGTATACCTCAATGTATGTTGACATTCATCGACATATGGCGGTGCACGTCAGGGGGTGGGCAAAGCTTTGTGCATGGGCAAAACCTTTTATGCTAGGCGTATGTCGAGATATGTTAGATGCGCGTTGGAGGAACGTTGTTCTTATGTTGTCCTTCATTGACTTTCGTTCCTCTGATGGAGAGCGTTCAGTCCGTGTGTTGGCAACGTACCGCCAACATATGAGAACGTTGTTCTAACGTATGCATAACATATGGCCGACACGCGGTTGGCATTTCTCCACCATGTCTCGATGTATTTGACGTATAGGGCATGTGTCTGGTGCTCGCTTAACGTATATAACATTCTGCGGCATTCTATGAACGTGCTGTGAGTGTTTTGCAGGTGGGTCGGGTACCCGCCCCACACATGTTGGCATGCATTACTCATGCGTTACACCAACATCGCATGCACTGTGTGGACGCTGGTGCAATGCCGAAATGCGCTGGACTGTCATTGGACAGGTGTCGCTCATGCGCTGGCACTACGCTCTCATACGTTGTGCAACACGTTTAAAGGTCACTATCGGAACATTGAGAGCGCATTATGCCAATGCTAGGTAAATGCCATATGCAGCAGAGGCATGGTAGCCACACGTTGTGCCAAACTTTTTTATTTTTTCTTCTCATGCATCGACATACGTTACCACTACATTGGACCGACACTATGCTTATGTCCACTACATTGTGCTGACATCCAACTTTTCCACCTGCGCCGAAAAGTTTGATGCATCTCTACATAACAAAGTGATTTTATGCGTTGGTGGTGCGCTTGCAAGATGCATTGTAATGTGACAGGGCCATTAGGAGGGGGGGGGGCGTTCGTAACATCACAACAAATAAAGAGAAAAAAAGGGTGTTTGCTCGGTTGTTTGGTGTATTTTGTTAGCGTAGCAAAAAAGGGGACAATGGAGTATTTACTGGTTTTTGGTTGTTGGGGTTTTGCATCCTGGCAACATTTGCGGAAACATCAGAGCGGGTGCCGACTTGTGACAGTGTATTCTCATGGCGCTTGTTTGTTCAGTGGATATTTTTTAGCCCGACACAAAAAAGAGGAAACGGTAGTATTTGCTTGTTTGTTTGTTTGTTGGGGTTTTGGATCCTGGCCACAGCTGAGGTAACATCAGTGCGGGTGCCGACTTGTGACAGTGCACACTCATGGTGATTGCCGCACTTCATGATCAGGCCGCATGGCACCATGACCCAATTTCCCACTCAGTCGCATTATCCTGATATTGAGCCAACCAGATCCCGCTCTTGCCTCCTAGTACTGCCGAGAACCAGGCTAGGTTATGACAAGTATACGTTTGATAAGTCATTGGTTTGACTCGACCGAGATTCCAATGTCTGACCTTCCCCATAGGAAGCCTGCGCTCTTTCAGATTTGGCTACATCGGCAGGTGTGTTCGCACAGGAGTGCATTAAACATTCACAAACCACAACATCCCAGTATACATTTCCCCCTGTCTGCTCATTTATGTCCATCGTTTTGTTGCCACGCAAAAAGCCAGACAATTGAGACAATTAATTGAACAGATCAAATAAACCAACTTTGTCCCACACATTGTTGCTAGTGAAAAAAAACCACCCCAAAAAAGCAACAAAATCAAATTCAGTAAAACCTTTCTAAAGCGACCGACCATGGGACCGACATTAAATGGTCTATTTAGGGAGGTGGAAGGTTTAAGGAGTTTTTTTTAATCGTTACAATGGTATTGTATGGACTATCACTTGGGACACAAATAAAGCGATCAATATAGGGGAGTGGTCACTATGTGGAGGTGGTCGTTTGGGGAGGTTTTACTGTATCAGATAATTGTGCATGTTTCCATTGCAAACCACCAGCCGGCACCCCCGCCCTCCCTTCTCCCGTTGTCATTGATGGTGTCCGGTAACCAAGGCAACACACAATGGAGCGAGTCGATACGCTCACGCAGCATTTCGTCAATCAAATACGATTAAAGTTGTCATTGATGGTGTCCGGTAACCAAGGCAACACACAATGGAGCGAGTCGATACCCTCACGCAGCATTTCGTCAATCAAATACGATTAAAGTTGTCATTGATGGTGTCCGGTAACCAAGGCAACACACAATGGAGCGAGTCGATACGCTCACGCAGCATTTCGTCAATCAAATACGATTAAAGTTGTCATTGATGGTGTCCGGTAACCAAGGCAACACACAATGGAGCGAGTCGATACGCTCACGCAGCATTTCGTCAATCAAATACGATTAAAGTTGTCATTGATGGTGTCCGGTAACCAAGGCAACACACAATGGAGCGAGTCGATACGCTCACGCAGCATTTCGTCAATCAAATACGATTAAAGTTGTCATTGATGGTGTCCGGTAACCAAGGCAACACACAATGGAGCGAGTCGATACGCTCACGCAGCATTTCGTCAATCAAATACGATTAAAGTTGTCATTGATGAGTGTCCGGTAACCAAGGCAACACACAATGGAGCGAGTCGATACGCTCACGTAGCATTTCGTCAATCAAATACGATTAAAGTTGTCATTGATGGTGTCCGGTAACCAAGGCAACACACAATGGAGCGAGTCGATACGCTCACGTACAGCAGTCATTTCGTCAATCCAAATACGATTAAAGTTGTCATTGATGGTGTCCGGTAACCAAGGCAACACACAATGGAGCGAGTCGATACGCTCACGGCAGCATTTCGTCAATCAAATACGATTAAAGTTGTCATTGATGGTGTCCGGTAACCAAGGCAACACACAATGGAGCGAGTCGATACGCTCACGCAGCATTTCGTCAATCAAATAACGATTAAAAGTTGTCATTGATGGTGTCCGGTAACCAAGGCAACACACAATGAGCGAGTCGATACGCTCACGCAGCATTTCGTCAATCAAATACGATTAAAGTTGTCATTGATGGTGTCCGGTAACCAAGGCAACACACAATGGAGCGAGTCGATACGCTCACGCAGCATTTCGTCAATCAAATACGATTAAAGTTGTCATTGATGGTGTCCGGTAACCAAGGCAACACACCAATGGAGCGAGTCGATTACGCTCACGTCTCGCTAGCATTTCGTCAATCAAATACGATTAAAGTTGTCATTGATGGTGTCCGGTAACCAAGGCAACACACAATGGAGCGAGTCGATACGCTCACGCAGCATTTCGTCAATCAAATACGATTAAAGTTGTCATTGATGGTGTCCGGTAACCAAGGCAACACACAATGGAGCGAGTCGATATACGCTCACGTAGCATTTCGTCAATCAAATACGATTAAAGTTGTCATTGATGGTGTCCGGTAACCAAGGCAACACACAATGGAGCGAGTCGATACGCTCACGCAGCATTTCGTCAATCAAATACGATTAAAGTTGTCATTGATGGTGTCCGGTAACCAAGGCAACACACAATGGAGCGAGTCGATACGCTCACAGCAGCATTTCGTCAATCAAATACGATTAAAGTTGTCATTGATGGTGTCCGGTAACCAAGGCAACACACAATGGAGCGAGTCGATACGCTCACGCAGCATTTCGTCAATCAAATACGATTAAAGTTGTCATTGATGGTGTCCGGTAACCAAGGCAACACACAATGGAGCGAGTCGATACGCTCACAGCAGCATTTCGTCAATCAAATACGATTAAAGTTGTCATTGATGGTGTCCGGTAACCAAGGCAACACACAATGGAGCGAGTCGATACGCTCACGCAGCATTTCGTCAATCAAATACGATTAAAGTTGTATGACCTCGAACTGGCTACAGTTATATCGGTGAGGTGCACACTTGGTGCGACTGAGGAATTCGGAAAGCAAGTATCGCGTAAATGTGGGCCAGGCTGACAACGGAGTGTTTTGATATATATATGTGCTATATAAGTGATTGTGTGAGTATAAATAAAGAATAGCCCCTAAATGTTTCGGTGCTCCTTCTGGGCACCTTCTCGGTTCCCAACGCCCCTTATTCTCAGCAGGCCCCCCCTGTAACCGTACACTCTCTCCTCCCCTTCCTGGGAACCGACACCAACGGTCTCACTGCCTCACTTCAAAATGTATATATATGTATATATATATGGATAGTGATAAGACCGTTATCGCGTGTAATAAGATCTGGAGTGCTTCAGTCCGCCATCATTAAGTGCCATCTCAGGAGTTGGAGATAGCTAAATAAGTGAACAGGATTCCCAGGTCTGTGGTCCAGGCTCCCTTGGGCCTGTTATAAATGATCCATGAATGGTTGTAAAAACCTCTCTCCACCCCCACCCCTGCCCCCACATCCACCCCCACCCCCACCCCACATCCGCCCCCCACCCCACCCCCACCCCCACCCCCACCCCCAGGACAAAGGATGTCGAAGTTATAAGACGGTGATTCCATGAATAGTCTTCACCCAATTTGTTCCTATTTCAGAGGGACATTTTCATACTTATGTGTGATACATTGTTAAAACAAATCACCAATTGATATTGTATGTCTACATAGAATATACATACATACATGCATACATATATACATACATGCATACCTACTTACATGTCTTCATACATACACGCATACATACATACATACATACATCATCATGCTGTCGGTCGCAATGCGACAAAGACTGCTTTCATTACTTGACTGCCGCTCTCCATTTAGCTCTCTGCTGTGAGAGTTGCGTCCATGAGTTGGTCTTAATGTCTCTCAGCTTCAGCATTTCATGAAAGCTGCCTGCAAAAGTGTTGAAGTGCTGCTGGCTTTTGCAAGTTACCAGCGGCACTCTCTCGGGGAGCAAATAGAGGTTTCACACCGGCAAGAACATGTCAAGACAGGCGCAAAACTATTTGTCCCTGCAGTTGCTGGTCGGGAGATGTTGGGAGTTCCATACATCAACGCCTGCCCTTAATGCTGCCACAGTGACATGGTTTTCTGTTTAGGGTTTGCTCCCTTAGCCTTCGGTTCTGTCAAGAACCTGTACCACAAGGCAGTGGTTTACAACTCTGCAGGGCAGGGGCGTCAAACTCCCTGAAGTATTGCTATACCTGCAATACCTGCATACCATACATACATACACACATACAGACATACCCACACATACATACACACATACATACACACATACATACATAATGCATATATGCACACATACATGTATACATACAAGCATTTGACATATTGCCACAGGACAAGCCATGCCAAAGTTACAGTTACATAGATGTTGATAGGACTTCAAACCCCAACAAACACAGAAACCTGCCCCGAAGCCCACCCTGTTGCTGAGCGGCTCCTTCCGCCCTCTACCGGCGGCGTTTTAATCGAGAACTTCCGGTTTTCGTGAGACGCCTCAAATCCGCTCTTCGACGCTGGTAGTGTGAACTTTGACAATTTTGATTTTGGCGATGATTGCCGGTAGAGGGCGTACAGTCAAGTAGTCTCCCCCCCAGCCCCCCTCACCACCTCCCCCCCTCCCGCAAGGAAATACCAATTAGACGGTCGCCATTTTTATTTGACCTGATCCTGAATTATTCAGATTGTTTCGTCGATCGCCTGAGACAAGTAGCATACCGCTTACGGCATGGACGCAAACGGTGTCATAAAAAGAAAAAACACGAAAGGAGAATACAGACGCCAGCAAGAGCCGCATAAGAGTTACAGCGCGAAAAAAGAGCACAAGAGAAGATCTCAAAGAAAAAAAGAACGGAAAAGCGCGACCCCCCACCAGAGGCCACGAGCGCAAAGCGCCTCCCCCTCTCTCCCCACCCCTCCCCACCCTCCCCTCCCCGCCCTCTCCCCTCTATCTCCCCTCTCTCCCTCTCTCCCCTCTCTCCCCTCTCTCCCCTCCCTCCCCTTTACCCCTCTCTCCCCTCTCTCCCCTCTCTCTCCCCTCTCTCTCCGCTTCCTCCTAACATCCCCCCGTCCCCCTTCCCACTCGCAACTTGTGACCATTCTCTCCCCTCTCCCCCCTCCCCCCTCTCCTTCCTCTCCTCCCTCTCCCCCTCCCCCCCCTCCCTCCCCCCTCCCCCTCCCCACCCCCCCCCCTCCCCCCCTCCCCCCCCCCTCCCCCCCCCCCTCCCCCCCTCCCCCCCCTCTCCCCCCCCCCCCTCCCCCTCTCCCCCTCCCCCCCCCTCCCCCTCCACCCCCTCCACCCCTCCCCCCCCCACCCCCTCCCCCCTCCCCCCCCCGCCCCCCCCCCCTCCTCCCCCTCCCCCCCCCCCCCTCCCCCCCCTCCCCTCCCCCCTCTCCCCCTCCCCCCCCCCCTCCTCCCCCCCCCCCTCCCTCCCCCCTCCCCTCCCCCCCCTCCCCCCCCCCTCCCCCCCTCCCCCCCTCCCCTCCCCCCCCCCCCTCCCCCCCCCCCCCCCCCCCCTCCCCCCCCCCCCCCTCCTCCCTCCCCCCCCCCCCCCCTCCCCCTCCTCCCCCCCCCCTCCCCCCACTCCCCCCCTCCCCCCCACCCCTCCCTCCCCCCCCTCCCCCCCCCCCCTCCCCCCCCCCCCCCCCTCTCCCCTCCTCCCCCCCCCCTCCCTCCCCCCCCCCCCCCCCCCCCTCCCCCCCCTCCCCCTCTCCCCCCCCTCTCCCTCCCCCCCTCCCCCCCTCCCCTCCCCCCCTCCCCCCCCCCCCCCCTCCCCCCCTCCCCCCCCCTCCCCCTCCCCCCCCTCCCCCCGCCCCCCTCCCCCCTCCCCCCCCCCCCACCCCCCCCTCCCCCCCCCCTCCCCCCCCCCCCCCTCCCCTCCTCCCCTCCCCCCCTCCCCCCCCTCTCCCCCCCCCCCCCCTCTCCCCCCTCCCCCCCCCCCCCACCCCCCCCCCCCCTCCCCCCCCCCCCTCCCCTCCCCCCCTCCCCCCCTCCCCCCCCCACCCTCCCCCCCCTCCCCCCCTCCCCCCCCCCCGCCCCTCCTCCCCCCTCCCCCCCCCCCCCCCCCCCTCCCCCCCCCTCCCCCCCCCCTCCCCCCTCCCCCCCCTCCCGCCCCCCCACCCTCCCCCACCCTCCCCCACCCACTGTGCATCTTGCACAATGTCTGAATACAGGAGCGCTTCAACTTATGACGTAGAAAGGTTTGTTTGTTTGTTGTTGTTTTACGTCCTAGCAACCTATAGGGTCACATCAGGACGGGTACCGACTTGTGACAGTGCACACTCATGGCACATTTATAGTGCTGCCCAACTGGGCGACCAGGCCACCAGCATCATAACCAGATATTCCACTCGGTCACATTATCCTGACACTGAGCCAACCAGTCCTTGCCCTATCCTAATAATGCCGAGCGCCAGGCTAGGAAGTGACAAGTATAAATATTACATCATTGGTTTGACTCGACCAGGGTTCCAATCCACAAACCCATGGGTTCGGATCCTCCCCGATCTCATAAAACAGGAGACGGACACTCAACTCATTCGGCCATCCCGTCTGGTGGTAGAACAAAGGTGGGGGGGGGGGGGGGGGGGGGAGGCTGAGCATGCATAATTGGTGAAGACGAATCTGTTCCTGGATTCTCCCTCCCCCCTCTCACACAAGATGGGGTGTTACATCACCACACCCGTCACCATGGAGACCTGGCCGGGATCCAGTAGTTGGGTTCCTCGCCTGTACCCGGCTCGCCGGGTGGGGGTGGAGGTGAGTGTGGGTGGGGGTGAGTAGGGGCAGGTGGTGGATGGGGGCTGTCTCTGACTGATTGTATGCGTTGCCTGATTACCTCCGTTGCCATGGACACTTCTTGACGTTCGGGACTCCATGGTTATAAATAGGGGTGGGGGTGAGCACGGGGTGGAGTGGGTATGCGTTGGGGGGGGGAGTGTGTGGGGGGGGGGTGATGGGATGCAGGTGGATGCGGGGGTGAGCATGTGGGTGGGTGGTGGGTGGGGTGAGGGGGTCGGGGTAGGGGATGATGTGGAGTTGAGGGTGTGGGGGTGGGGTGAGGAAGTCGGGGTGTGGGGTGGGGTTAGGGTGGAGGTGAGGGTGTGGGGTGGGGTCAGGAAGTGAGGGTGTGGGGTGGAGGTGGGGAAAAGCGGAAGTGATGATGGAGCTAGAGGTGGGGGGTGGGATGGCTGTGTGACAAAGGCAGACAGAGGCAACACCAACAGGCCTTCACTGCACAAACTATAGAGCTGAGGTTGAAGCCCTGGTCCAAGCTGCTAAGATATTGAAAAGCACCACAGCCACAGACTCTCAGATAGTTTTCCTGACTGATGCCAGGCCTGTCCTTGAGGCAGTCACAGAGAACAAACTGCGACAACTCCAGGAAGCACTTCAAAATATCCACTGTTTCAGAATTGTGCTACAGTGGATTCCCTCACACTGCGGCATTCAGGGTAACGAAGAAGCGGACAAAATGGCAAAGATTGGTGCAGAGGCAGAACAGCACGAAAACAGTGTTGACCATCATTAAGTCTCTGCATAGATTACCAGAATCACGAGACAGCTACCATCAACTGTCAAGACAACATCAAGCGGATCATCTTCCGCCTTAGGACTGGGAATAACAGGCTTAACAATCACCTGCACAGATACTTCCGTGTAGTACCATCTGCCCTCTGCCCTCTGCCCCTGTGGAGAGGAAGATCAGACTGCTGAGCATATCCTACAGAGCTGCTTGAACCATCACTCACTGAGGGAAGAGATATGGCCAGCTCCCACTGACTTGCAGGAGAAGCTGTACGGGGCTGCAGATGTGCTACAGAGGACTGTCAATTTTATTATGAGAACTGGGCTCCAAGTATAATTGAAGGTGAACGAAAATAAGAAGAAGAAGGGGGTGGGATGGAGCCTGCGGTAGGGGTGGGGAGTGGAGTGGGGATGGAGTGGAGGTGGAGTGGCGGAGTGGAGTGGGGATGGAGTGGAAGTGGAGTGGGGGAGTGGAGTGGGGATGGAGTGGAGGTGGAGTGGGGGAGTGGAGTGGGGGTGGTGTGGAGGTGGTGGAGTGGGGGAGTGGAGTGGGGGTGGGGTGGGGTAATGGAGTAGGGTGTGTTGGGGAGGGGTGGGGTAGTGGGATTGGGTGGGAGAGTGGAATGGGGGTGGGGTGGGGGAGTTGAGTGGAGGTGGGGGGAGTGAGGTGGGGTGTGGGTGGGGTGGGAAAGTGGAGTGGAGGAGTGGGGGTGGGGATGGGGAGTGGAGTGGGGTTGAGGTGGGGGAGTGGAGTGGGGGTGTGGGGGTGGGGAGGGGTGGGGGAGTGCAGTTGGGTTGGGGAGTGGGGTGGGGTGGGGTTGGGGAGTGGAGTGGGGTGGGTGGGGTGGGGGAGGGGTGGGGAGTGGAGTGGGGTGGTGGCGGGAGTGGGGTTGGGGAGTGGGGTGGGGTGGGGTTGGGGAGTGGAGTGGAGTGGGTGGGGGTGGGGGGGGTGGGGGGTGGGGGGGGGTGGGGTGGGGGAGTGGAGTGGGGTTGAGGTGGGTGAGTGGAGTGGGGTGGTGGGGGTGGGGGAGGGGTGGGGAGTGGAGTGGGGGTGGTGGTGGGAGTGGGTTGGGGAGTGGGGTGGGGTGGGGTTGGGGAGTGGAGTGGAGTGGAGGTGGGGGAGTGGGTGGGGTGGTGGGGTGGGGGGGAGGGGGGGGGGAGTGGGGTGGGGGTGGGGGGAGTGGGAGTGGGGTTGAGGTGGGGGAGTGGGGTGGGGTGGGGGGTGGGGGAGGAGGGTGGGGGCGGTGGAGTGGGGTGGTGGTGGGGGTGTGGTGGGGGGGTGGGGTGGGGTGAGGGTGGGGTGTGGAGGTGGGGTGGAGGGGGGGAGTGGAGTGGGGTGGGGGTGGTGGTTGTCGTGGTGGGTCGAGGTGGGGGTAGGGCTGATGTGGTGGTGTGATGGTGGTGGGGATGGTGGTGGTAGGGGTGTAGGGCTGGTGGTGGGGTGGTGGTGGTGGGGTGGGGGTGGGGGGTGGTGGTGGTGATGGTGGTGGTGATGGTGGTGGGGTGGCGGGGGTGGGGTGGGGGTGGGGGTGGGGGTGGTGGGGGTGGGGATGGTGGTGGTAGGGGTGTGGGGCTGGTGGTGGGGTGGTGGTGATGGTGGTGGGGTTGGGGGGTGGTGGGGGGTGGGGGATGGTGGTGGTAGGGGTGTAGGGCTGGTGGTGGGTTGGTGGTGATGGTGGTGGGGGTGGGGTGGTGGTGGTGATGGTGGTGGTGATGGTGGTGGGGTGGTGGTGGTGGGGATGGGGGTGGGGGGTGGTGGGGGTGGGGATGCGGTTGGAAGTGGAGAAGGCTGTATTATGTCATCTTAAATTCTCTCGGTTGTCTGTGGATATGCCTGACTAACACGCCGGTAGTCAGCTCTACTCTCGGAGGAAGGCGTTACTTGCGCCAGTGAAGTCACAGAATCAAATGGCATTTAGGGCTCGAACCAGGGTGGCCAAATGTTTTACAAAAGACTAAATGTAACCAGCAACGATTGCTTCAGTTGCCTCGAGTATACACTTTCTACCCAGTGCTGCTCCCCATTTTTGCATGAACTACAGTGACTGGTGATGTACATTATACAGCAGGAGCCATTCCCTTAATTCTACAGGATCGGTGCTGTGACTAATACAGCACTGATAAAACTTAGATTACATAGTCTGTCAATTCCAATAGTAAGATGACTGTAAGACCAGTGTTCCGCTGCTGACAAATGTCATATTCAGATGAATAAATACTTTAGCCCCCCAACAAATATGAATTGAGCACCCGCCTCCCATGTTGGTAGGTGATGCCATTTAAACCCCAGTCGAATATATCGAATGACTTAAGAATGTACACGTATCACTATCTAGCCTTGCATTTGACATCAATAGGATAAAGAAAGAAGCAGTGAGATGAGGAAGACCAATTGTCCGTGATTGAAAATTGCTCTGCTTAATCAACTAATGTACCGGACTACTGTCTGATAGATCACCGCCGTAGTCTTCACAATTATGCTTCTTTCGCCCCTCCCAATGCCTCTTTTTTCTCTTCTTCTTCTTCTTCTTCTTCTTCCGCTTTTTCCTTGCCACTTATCGACACACAGCGGTGCAGGTGTGGGTATGGATCGGTGATAAGCCTTTATGGACTCACTCATCAGAGGAGGGTGTGTGCTAGTGCTTGCCGTATCCACAAGGGGGCGTGTGTTGTTGTTGGAGAGAAAAAAGACATCGTAAGTAGGCTATACCTCCGGAGCCCTTTATATGCATGTTTTCTTTGTTTTTTTTTTTTTTTTTGTTTTTTTCGTGTGGCTGAGGAAAGAGGTGAAATCAGTAAGATTGGGACAAATCAAGGACTCAACAATTCATATTGATTGAATGGTTGGTTTAGGCCATGTTAACGGTATGTGTCACTACTGTTGCCATATTGCCGTGGAACTTGTGGGTTACAGAATTCCATTGTGTTATTTGCTGCAAATTGTGTATTAAACAGTTATTGTATATGTTACTCTATATATCATTTTTGTGTAAATATTCATGAATTGAAAAATGGCTGGAAAACCAGTGCTTCGGTGCTGACAAAAGACTTATTCAACAGAATAAACATATTAAAAAAAACTTTAAAAAACAGCAAAGGCCATCTTCAGGAGTAGAAGTGTTCGACCCGAATTATTATTATTATTATTGTAATTATTGTTATTGTTGTTATTATTATATATCTACCACTTTACATAGAATATAACAAGCTAAGGATCAATTACGTGATAAATGCACGTAAAAGCTCACAAGCATGAAAATTATGGCAAAGGAAAACAAAATCATGAACAAAATCTGAGGTAAAATTCAATAGCATAATTTATTTGAACAAATTAACACTTTTAATAAGTTATATGAGGTGGTACAGTCCTGTTGCTCTCACGAAGGCTAACATTTCTTCAAGTGTTGGTACATTAATTGATTAAGCAGGGTGTGGAGCTGGTGCTGGAGGATTTCAATCATGGATGATTGGTCTTCCTCATTCCACTGCTCCTTTCCATATCCTAATATTGCCGAGTGCCTGGCTCGGAAGTGACAAGTATACATTTTTAAGTCATTGGTTTTGACTCGACCAAGTTTCGAATCCCACGACCTACCAATGTGGGAGACAGACGCTCAACTCGTTAGGCCATCCCACCTTCTTCCTTTGCATTAGTAAACAGATCACCCACGTTGTTTTGAAAATACCCCCCAATGAATCACTTAGTGAAACAGACCGCAGATTGTACGACAGCCAGCAATGGTCGAGAGGATTGGAAATGGCACATTTTGTTCCTGTTCAAATGTCCTTATTCATGTGAATGGCATGTTGTCATTGCGTATGCCCAGATGATTTTGACATGGGCAGCTGAATCGGACCGGATGTTTGCCAGAACATTGACAACCATAGACCCAGTTCTTTACATCCCGTTTGCTCCCGGCAATAACTGTATATTATTCATAACAGCGATCCATTTGTTATGGCTGCTGAGGCCCTGGGCTCTCGGCTGAGGCTGGTTCAGTGGTTTATGATTCGCAAAGAGGAAGGCAACAGAAACCTGAAGTGCCCCCAACCCGTAACAAAGGTGACGCTATCACTATCAGTGGTAAGGTTGGTGGGTTGTTGGAGTTTTAGTTCCTGGCAACAACTAAGGTCATATAAGGATTGGTACGGACTTGTAACAGTGCACACTCATGGCAATTTTATAGTGCTGCACCACTGGGAAATCAAGCCACTAGCACCATGACCTGATATCCCACTCAGTCACATTATCCTGACACTGAACCCCGGCAAACTAGTGTAGTCACCGGATGGTACATGTGTCCTGTGAGTGTTCTGACTTCCCGTATTCACTCCCATTGACTTCCGGTTCAGAGCATTGCCAGCTATAGGTCGACGCCGGGGTTCAGGTCGTGCGCATGCGCGTTTTACTGACGCTAACCCTGGACTAGCCACATAGAATTGCAACTCACTTTAGGGTTGAAGTGGGATGACTCCACCCCTTACTCCATCACTTCCTCCTCCCTCCCTCCCTCCCTCCCTCCCTCACTCCTCCCTCCCTCCTTCCTCCCTCCTTTCCTCCCAACCTCCCAACCTCTTACCTTCCCTCCTTCCACCCCCTCCTTCCAACTTCCAAGTCCCACCCTCCCTCCTTCCTTACACCCTCTCTCCTCCCTTACCCTCCCTCCTCCCTTACACCCTCCCTCCTTCCTTAAACCCTGCCTCCTCCCTTACACCCTTACACCCTCCCACCCCGAGCTTCCCTCGCCTCCCTCTTTTATCCCACCCTCTCATCCCCTCCCACCCACCCACCCTCCCTCCTTCATTCCCCCCTCCCTCCTACCATAGTATCTGTTTGAGAAAAGGTTTATTCATCAGAACATAAGCCACTGCTTCTGGCCATGTCTATTATATTGTAGATATCTCTGCGGGTACCCAGACTGTATATTAGTAGATTAAGATGGAGGTTTAGTGTGTTAATGGGTTAGCTATGAGGGGCAAGTTCAGTATTGCGCGGTCAGGTGGCGGGCTGCTGTATACACTGTGCTGGTATTATAGGTAAGGTGTAAGACGACGAGGATTCCTGCCAGCGTCCGTTATATAACCACAAGGCCATAAGGCACTACTGTCACAAGGTCACAAGGTCACACGGTCATTAGGCCACATGGTGACAAATGTTGATGTAGAAGTCAATGTCGCTATAATATCGGTATAACCAAGATCAGTAGACATCGCGTTACTTGCCCGACACAACCTTAGATATGGCACACAGATGTTGCAATGTTAGCATTGCGTTTGATTTAAAAGGAAGGACTCGACCTCTGGCCATCGCCCTGATCGACTCACGGGTGGACAGGCGGCGTCCTCTCCATCCACTCGAGTCGTGGCGGTGGGTTTTCACACCCTGGCACTGCTGTATATATAAGCAGGCTCGCTGGCAGCCATCGGCACTTCTTGGCGAGCCGGTGCTGCCCTGCATCCACCCTGCACCAATGCTTCTTCTTTTGTATACCGCTAGCTTGTGTTGAAAATCTGTCAATGGATGGGCTTTGTTTCGTTTAATTTACTTTCCGGTAAGAGGATGCGTGCAGTATCAGGACAGTACTCGCATGGAGGCTGAGTTGTATTGTGGAGACATATTCTACTGTATATCACACAGCAGATGCCATGGCCCTGCCATACTAAATATTGGCTTATTTATACGTGGAACTCGTAGTGAACAGGTGCAGTAGAACCGACCCTCATCACCAATGTAACGTAGAAACCAAATATGTGGCACCCGGTTTGAGAGAATGACCCCTATATATGATTTTGTTATGAGAGTGGTAAAGGCATGAGGTGAGTGTCAGTGAAGAAGACACAGCAAGGTGGCGCCACCAGGCGAGGCAGAATGACTGACCAGTAGATGACTGGAGGAGTGTCAGTTATGGTGGAGCAAACCAGTAGAAGACTGGTGGAATGCCAGAGAGGATAAACGTGGAGACCTTTATAGTTAACCCGCAATCCAACACTCGCTCCTCACATCCAGCTACCAGTCATCGGGTGGTGGAGCCTCGGGCTAGTCATCTACTTCTCCTACCTACTCAACCTCAGTTCTGATGGTGGCGCCACCGCTTGCCTCTGCTCATTAACATAATTCACTTACCGCTGAAAATACACTCCAACCCACCGTCTTCCTCTTATTCATTATGTAGGTCAACTATTATATATATATACAGATATATATATATACACATTATCATTATATATTAATATGCCCCCCCCCCATCAAACACTCATCTGTCGCAGGAGTCGGTGAGTGTATGTGTACCCAGACTGCTAGTAGCACTAGTCGGGTCAGTCTTCTGCCCTGGAAGCGGTTCAGATCTGGTGAGCGTGCGTTGAATCCCAATGTGTGCGCTGGCTGCAGAATCTGCTGGTGTTGCACTGAGATGCGGAGCGAGAATGCGGGGGGGTGGGGGGTGGGGGGGTGACAGCGGGATGGAGTGTGGGTGTGGGGAGCAGGGGAGGGGAAGGGTGAAGGGGAGGAGGGTGGCGGGGTGGTAAGGGAGGGTGAGTGAGGGTGAGTGGGGGAGGGTGGCGGGTGGGTGACGTGAGGGTGGGTGGGGAGTGGGGTGACTGAGGTGGCTGTGGTGGTGGGTGAAGGTGTGGGTGAGGGTGGAGGGTGGAGGGTGGTGGGGTTGTGGAGGAGGAGGGCGGAGGGTGGCAGGGTCGGAGAGGGTGAGTTGGGAGAAGGTTTA
This sequence comes from Branchipolynoe longqiensis, assembly GCA_030323885.1. Taxonomy (NCBI): domain Eukaryota; kingdom Metazoa; phylum Annelida; class Polychaeta; order Phyllodocida; family Polynoidae; genus Branchipolynoe; species Branchipolynoe longqiensis. Next base: position 77,519,193 of record CM059198.1, read on the forward strand.
AGGCGTGATGAGAGGGGGGGGGGGAGTAGGGTGGTGGGGTGAGGGGGGAGGATGGAGGGAGAGGGGGAGGGTGTGGGTCAGGGTGAGTGGTGAGGAGGGTGGGCGTGGTGGGTGAGGGGAACGGGGGATGAGGGTGAGGGGGTGGCTGTGGGTGGGTGAGGCTGGGGTGGGTGAGATGGGTGGAGGATGGAGGGATAGTGAGAGTTAGGGGAGTGGGGAGGAGGGTGGAGGAGGCGGGAGAGGGTTAGTGGGGAAGAAGGTGAGAGAGGTGGGTGAGAGTGAGGGGGTTGGGGTGGCTGTAGATGGGTGAGGGCGAGGGGTGGCTGTGGATGGGTGAGGGTGAGTGGATAGTGGGGGGGAGGGGGTGGTGAGGGTGGGGAGGGGGAGGGGAGGGGGGAGGGGGGAGGAGGGAGGAGGGGGTTGGAGGCAGTGCCGTCCGTGGAGGGAATCCATACTTGTCCGTGAGGGGCTCGTAGTCTGACAGCTCTCCGGGACGTGTGTGATAGCTCTCCGGGACGTGTGTGACAGCTCTGCGCGCCGTGTGTGACAGCTCTCCGGGACGTGTGTGACACCTCTCCTGGACGTGTGGCACCTCTACGGGACGTGTGTGACACCTCTCCGGGACGTGTGTGATAGGTGTCACCTCCCTGATATGGATAGATAAGAGAGAAAGAAAAAGGGGAATAGAGAAAGAGGAAGATAGAGAAAGATAGAGAATGAGAGAGAGAGCGAAAGAGAGAGAAAGAGAGAGAAAGAGAGAGAAAGAGGTGGAATAGAGGGTGGTCTATATATAGTGTTGTGGTTTATATATATATATATATACATATATATATATAGGACTTCCTCCAGTGTGTGTGGCGCGAGGGGTGCCACCGGTATACAACTCCGTGACAGTTGGGGGAGGGGGGTGATAGGAGCACACCACCAGTGCGTCGATGGAGGAAGTTGCAAAGTGCATACGTTCCCTAGCATTTATACTTGTACAATGCGTTATACACCACAGACACACATATGTATATACGTACAAGCCTATGATATGTAAATAGGAGTAGGCTAGTCTAGTAGTAAGAGTAGACAAAATAAAACACATATATGCCAAGAAAATCCAAAAAATTAACATAGATTACTAACCAGACCAACCAACTATCTATCTGCTGCTGAAATGCAGGCAATCAAATACCTTATCAGCAGCTACTGTATGATAACATAACACCGACACTACAACTGGCCAGCATTGAAAACAAGCCTGAATACCCAGGCTTATATGCTATGGACAGTATAAATACAGCCTCAATATAAAAAAAATATATATATGTATATATATATTTGATCGGCCAAGCGGATCTCTAGGCGATAATGGCCAGATGCAGCTGGCATACAGTGCTTAGAGCCCCTCACAGGTGGCGCCAGTGTGGCCCATGCTGTACTACACAGGGTCAGATAGATAGGATACAGTGATATACTATTACATAGGGAACTGAAGATAGATAGTCTCCTTGTTTATATTCCCATAATAGATTATAGACCATATACACACATATCTATATATCACCATCACCATATATATATATATATATATATATATATATAGCTCTCTCTCTATATATATATGGGTGTGTTCTATATATATATTGAGCTCTGGTCATATATATATATATATATATTTGATGCATAACGTATTATACAAGTATAAATGCTAGAGAACATGCACTTCTCACTATATTCCACCAGAGGCGCCGTGCATGAGTGACAACCCCCCCCATCCACCCACCCACCAGCTGTCGGGATAGTGTATCAGGTGGCCTACTCGCGCCGCACACTATATATATATATATATATATATATATATATATATATGTATGTATGTATGGGCGTGATCTCTGGGAAAGAACAAGGTCTCCTATTCCCCAATGTCTGTACAATGGGAGATGTTACAGTCTATATGTATATAGGGTGGAGGGAGAGTAGACTTCTACATTAGAATAACTCCATAGAAAGCAATGGAAACAGCTTCTGTGCAGTGTAATGCAAATACAAATATCCAGGCCCTCTACATAAGTGTAGGCGCCTTGCTAGTTCTCGACGAATGGTGTCAAATGGTGACAGCCTTCGACTTCGATCCATTTGAAAGCACACACTGTCCACAAACTGGGACTGCCAGATATGTGAAATGATGTATTTTGCTTATTGATTGGCACTAGGCAGTATGCAATGCGCAAAGGTCTTGAGGCAGTGTACATGTGTGTAAATTGAATAGAACATAGATCCCAGAGATCCAGATTGTAAGGGTGGGGGTGGAGTGGAGGGTGGGGCTGAGGGTTGGGGATGGGTGGTGCTTGGGGGTGAGAGGTGGGGAGGCATGCTTGATGTGGGTAGTGGGAGAGGATATTGGATTAGAGTTCTGTCCCAGAGGAGAAAAGCTGCCACCGTTCACATATGGTGTGCCCCTCTCCTCCTCTCCCTCCTCTCCTCTCCCCCTCTCCCCCTCTCGCTCCTCCCGTCTCTCCCTCACTATCCCCCTCTTCCTCCTCCCCTCTTCCCCTCACTCTCCCCTCCCCCTCCTCCCCTCTCCCCTCACTCTCCCCCTCTCCCTCCTCCCGCCTCACCACTTTTCTCCCGTGCTGATCGATGGCAGTGCCTGGAGTGGACACCCCTCCTGCTGGGACCAGTAGCACATACATCGCTTAGTGCTGCATCCATGTAACATCTCCTTCCTCCTGAGTACTGCAACCAGACGGGATGACTAGAGGAGTTGAGAATCAGTCTCGCATTTCAGTAGATCCTGCGATTGGAACCCTGCTCGAGTGAAATAAATGACTTACAAATTGATACTTATCGCATCCTAGCCAGGTGCTCGACATTATTAGGATAGGGGAACGACTGGTTGGCTGAGTGTCAGGATAATGTGACTAAGTGGGATATTGGGCCATGATGCTGGTGGCCTGATCTCCCTGTAGGACACTACTATAAAGCTACTATGCGTGTGCACTGTCACAAGTTGGCACCCATCCTGATATAACCTTGAATGTTGGCGGGACATAAAACAACAAAAACTTTGCTGCTGCCAGGGTTACAGGAAGTCCCTATGACAGATGGATATTGTAGTGGTCCGCATGCACTGACCTCTCAGGCAAGGAGCCATGTAGACAGGTAGGCATGGATAGATAAGCTGATGGCATTAGTATGTAACTACATGGCACTCAAGCAACAAAGAAGAGCGTCCCAGTGACCTGGACCCAATTCTGGTAAACATCGCCTGAAGCCACTCAGCAGTGGGCAATTTTGTATGATCTCATATGTGGGTTATTTTCTCTTCCTATTTAAATTTCGCTTCCCTAAACTATCCTATGAGGTGGCTGAATCGGTAGTGTAGGCCTCCTGTGCGGGAGATTGGGAGTTCGATTCCCGGTCGAGTCAAACCAATGACGTACAAAACTGATAATTGTCGCTTCCTAGCTTGGTGCTCGGCATTAATAGGATAGGGATTAGACTGGTTAGCTCAGCATCAGATTAATGTGACTGAGTGGAAAATCTGGTCATGGTGTCCTCAGGGGGGAAAGCACTATAATGTCACCATCAGTGAGCACTGTCACAAGTCAGTACCCATCCTGATATGATCTTATATGTTGCCAGGATGTAAAATTCCAACAACTAACCAACAAACCAACCAACCTTTCCCAAACTAAACAATTCATCTTATTCACTATTACTAGCCACATGCAATTAATTGCATTTGATTCTTGTGCATCACTTAAGCCTATTCCCGTGCATGGTATATACATAGAAGAGCTTTGTGATGTTAGTTTTTGATATTCTATGAAAACATCTCATGAAGTGGTAGTGAAACATAGCCACCTCACTCTGGAAATTAAGGAAAACAAGTTTTAATTGTGCACTTAATGGAAAACGCCTCTGCTGGAAGAGCATGGAGGGAGCACCCTTTGAACTTGGGTTGAATTTCATTCCATGGGATAAATAAACTTAGCGAGATTAAAGTTGCATAATCCTGTCTTGGGGCCGATGTCATCATCATCATGCTGTCGGTCGCGATGCGACAAAGACTGCTTTCATTACTTGACTGCCGCTCTCCATTTAGCTCTCTGCACTGAGAGTGATGTCCATGAGTCAGTCTTAATGTCTCTCAGCTTCAGGTTTCTCTTGATGGTATCCTTGAACCTGAGATGAGGGTGCCGTCTCTTTCTGTAACCAGAAGACAATTGAGAGTAAAGGATCTGCTTTGGTAGCCTGTCTGATGACATCCTCATGAGGTGTCCAGTCCACCGGATATTCTTTTTGATCAGAAGATCTTCCATAGAGGGCAGCTCCGTCCGTTCGAGTATTTCCTTATTTGTCACTTTGTCCTTCCAGGTTAGCCTCATGATTGAATGCAGATGTCGCATCATGAAGGCATGCACCTTTTTCACCTGTCGTCTGTACACTGTCCAGGCCTCGGCTCCGTATAGTAGGGTGGATAGCATGTAAATGGCCGATGTAAATGGGACATATTGCACCCAGAGCAATCTTTCGAAGCCATACTTCTTTCCATAGTGTGCTAACCATTACACTGCCTAGGCTCCCTGATGCAATCATCCACGTCTACATGTACATATAGCGGCATGCGTAAGAGATCAATGCAGACTATGCACTCTGGTCGATTTAGCTTCTGCCATTTACTAATCAACATCCATGATTATGATCCCTATAATCTCCTTTATTTTAGTTTCATGTAATTTTTACTTTAAATTGCTAGCTTTGGAGATATTTGAAGTGAAAACATGCCGGAATATGTTTTGCAAATGCGTACAAATTCAGACGTTGTAGGCTTCAGCAGTAACCGGTTCTATTAAATTGCCTTATTAAGGCATTCTATGCAGTATCACATTCTTAATGAGTGCCGGAGTATCTAATTTGGATATGTAAAATCAAATCTAGGTCAGTGTTTTAGTTTTTTTAAATGTGATGTTTTCATCAGACTATGCAGCTTTAAATTCCCACTGGATACATAAGCTGTTATCAAAGGTTAAGTCGAACTGAATGAAATAAGTGCAGTAGTTTGAGAGTATTTAACACATTTTATCCTAGATATGATTGAAATGGCAATTACCCTTTTTATCTTGGAGATGGTTGTGATGGTAGTTCATGAATGCAGGTATACCATCCACTCGCTTCATATTTAATTAGGTCAGCATCTTTGTTAACATTGGATAACCTCGGAAATGCCTGAATCTGACGCGTTCATTGACTTCAGTTTGTCTCGTCTGATGGTAGTTCATCAATGCAGGTATACCGTCCACCGGCTTCATATTTAATTAGGTCAGCATCTTTGTTAACATTGGATAACCTTGGAAATGCCTGAATCTGATGCGTTCATTGACTTCAGTTTGTCTCGTCTGATGCTAGTTCATCAATGTGGGTATACCGTCCACCGGCTTCATATTTAATTAGGTCAGCATCTTTGTTAACATTGGATAACCTCGGAAATGCCTGAATCTGACGCGTTCATTGACTTCAGTTTGTCTCGTCTGATGGTAGTTCATCAATGCAGGTATACCGTCCACCGGCTTCATATTTAATTAGGTCAGCATCTTTGTTAACATTGGATAACCTTGGAAATGCCTGAATCTGATGCGTTCATTGACTTCAGTTTGTCTCGTCTGATGCTAGTTCATCAATGTGGGTATACCGTCCACCGGCTTCATATTTAATTAGGTCAGCATCTTTGTTAACATTGGATAACCTTGGAAATGCCTGAATCTGACGTGTTCATTGACTTTAGTTTGTCTCGTCTGATGGTAGTTCATCAATGCAGGTATACCATCCACTCGCTTCATATTTAATTAGGTCAGCATCTTTGTTAACATTGGATAACCTTGGAAATGCCTGAATCTGACGCGTTCATTGACTTCAGTTTGTCTCATCTGATGGTAGTTCATCAATGCAGGTATACCATCCACTCACTTCATATTTAATTAGGTCAGCATCTTTGTTAACATTGGATAACCTTGGAAATGCCTGAATCTGATGCGTTCATTGACTTCAGTTGTCTTGTGTGATGGTAGGTCATCAATGCGGGTATACCGTCCACCGGCTTCATATTTAATTAGGTCAGCATCTTTGTTAACATTGGATAACCTTGGAAATGCTGTAATCTGACCCGTTCATCAACTTAGCTTCACCTTGTCGCATGTGATGGTAGTTTATCATTACAGGGATGACGTCCGCCAGCTTCATATTTAATTAGGTCACAGACTTTGTTTGCATTGGATATCCTTGGAAATGCCTGAATGTGAGGCGTTCCTTGACTTCAGTTTGTCTCGTCTAATGGTAGTTCATCAATGCGGCTATACCGTTCACCTCCTTTGTATTCAATTACATCACAGACTTTGTTTACATTGGATAACCTTGGAAAAGCCGGAATGTGAGGCTTTTTATTGGCTTAGGTTGTCTGGCGTAGTGTCAAGGAGAAATCGATTAATTTATCAATAATAGGCAATTGTAGTTTATTTGATATTGTCAGTACGTTAAAGGAGGCGTAACACAGCCAACACAACTTTACCTTTCCACAATTGGCATGACCAAACTACCTATTCTCTGGTGTTAATTCATCACGAAACCGCCGAATCGGTAAGAAAGCTGTCTCACTGTCCATGCAAGGGGTCATGGGTTCGAATTCCGGCCAAGTCAAAGCGATGACTTATTGAATTGATACTTGTCGCTACTTTGCCTGGCGTTACTAAGATAGGACAAAGACTGGTTTACTCAGTGTCAAGATAATATGACTGAGCCGGAGATTAGGTCATGGTGTTGGCAGCCTAATCTTCTAGTGGAGCAGCACTATAAAGTCACAATGAGTGTGCACTGACACAAGTCGGTAGTTCTCCTGATATGATCTTCGATGTTGCTAGGATGTAATGCCCCAAGAAACAAATAATCTCCACATGAGGAGTTCAGGCACAATTCAATTCAATCAATAGTTCCGTCCTCTAGTCGAGGGTTGGATGCAATGGTTCTCCACTTGTCCCGATGGTGTGCTGTTCTGATAGACTGTGAATAATTCAAGCCTGTCCACTGTGAAATATTTGTAAACCATGATGTTCTTGGTCTCCCTCTCCCTCTGCTGCCATTCACCTTCCCTTCCAACAATGTACGGTATATTGAACTCTGACGAATGATGTGGCCAAAATAAATGAGTTTCTTTGTCTGTATAGTGGCAAACAAGCTTTTCTTATTTTAACTTTTTCTGAGAACTTCTTTGTTGGTGATCTTCTTTGTCCATGATATTTTCATCATCCTTCGATAAGTCCACATCTCAAATGCTGCTAAACGTTTGTACATTTTCTTAGAGATTGTCCATGTCTCAGCCCCATACATTAGAGTAGACCACACATAACACGGAAGAATATGCTTCCTTGTTTGTATTAATATCTTACTTGATGTTAACACTCTATACATTTTGGAGAATGTTGTTCAGGCTATTGTTATCCTTCTTTTAATTTCTTCCTCACATCTCCCATCATTTGTAATCTTTTGTCCGAGATACATGAATTCAGATATTTGTTCTATGTTTGTGCCATCTATGGTTATATTGATATTTGGTTTATCTGTCTTTTTACTTATAACCATTGTTTTGGTCTTCCTGGCATTCATCTTCATGTTGAATAGTATTCCAGCTTTATTGATTCTATTCACTATATCTTGTAGGGTTTTCTCACTGTCTGCTAGTATTACACTGTCATCAGCATATCTAAGATTGTTGACGTTCATGCCACCTATTGTCAGTCCCTTGCAATCTTCAATGTGTCTGAAAATCATCTCTGTGTACAGGTTCAGGCACAAAACCCTGTAAATGCCAATCGAAATATTTAATTAAAATAACAGATTTTTACACGAAGGTAATTTTAATTCTCACTAGAAAGAATCCACGTTGCTTTTGATGACGAGGTCATAGATCAATGAACAACCAAATTGCGATGTAATAAATGAACTTTTTGAGGCTTTGACTCCAATGTTTATCTCAATTATTGGATTGGCATTTACGGCGTTTGGTGCCTGAACTCCTCACATGCAACACAATGCATTATTAGAGATCCGACCAGTAGGTAGGGACTGTCTAGTAGTATTAAACCGAACATCATATGGCTATTCCTAGTAGCTCTGGTTGAAATGCAGTTAATATTTGTGGGATTGGAATGTGTTGTTAACATATAGAACATTCATAACAAATAATGCATGTGTCATTGAGATGATGAGGATGGATTATATTGCACCTAGAGCAGGTTTCAAACCCACACTCCTTGCCATTCCGGGGCTTGCATGATAACCATAACACCACCTAGGCTCCCTGATGCAATTACCGTATCCAAGATATCTGGACATGACGTTAAATGTTGTCAGGAGGTAACACTCCCTATCAGCACCCACCTGTCCATGTGGCTCCTTGCCTGAGAGGTCAGTGCAGACTACTACAAAAGTGTAAAATCAGGTCACCAGATTTCTATAGGCAATTAGTGTGGCTTCTTAGTCTATGCTAAAATAGTCTTTTCTTCTGCAACAAAGAACGTAAAGCACTGGGGCCATATTCATGAGCTCGGGGTACACTTACCTGGAGGGTAGGCTTATCCGTTGGGTAGCTATCCCTCGGTTTAACCGTGGATCTTAAGTAGGTCAATCGGTATTCACCAATGCTCTAGCCGGTCGGGATAGCTACCCGTTCGTTTTGTTTACAGGCGTCGAATCGAAAATATTAATATTGCCGCCTTTACGGCAGCAGTGTTAATTTCGCTTCGGATTTAGGGTTAAATTGATAAGATTTCACTTATTGCGTATGTAATTCTGTTAAATATGACTGCATTTCATAGATTAGGGCATAAGAAATTCACGCCGATTCGGCGGCGACGGCGGCGGCCATTTTTGCGCCAATGTGTGTACTTTACATTCGGCGATTCGAAAATATTAATATCGCCGCCGTTACGGCGTCAGGGTTAATTTCAGTTCGGATTTACGGTTAAATTGATAAGATTTCACTTATTGCGTATGTAATTCTGTTAAATATGACTGCATTTAATAGATTAGGGCGTAAGAAATTCACGCCGATTCGGCGGCGACGGCGGCGGCCATTTTTGCACCGATGTGTGTACTTTACATTCGTCGATTCGAAAATATTAATATCGCCGCCGTTACGGCGTCAGTGTTAATTTTGCTTCGGATTTAGGGTTAATTTGAATAAATTTCACTTATTGCGTATTTAAATCTATCAAATATGATCGCATTGAATAGATTCAGAACCACACACACTCACTATCCCCTCGGGATAGTGGCTTACCCCTGGGTCGAAATTGGGGTAGGGTACCCTCCGGATAGAGCCCCAGGGTAGCGCTACCCCGAGCTCATGAATAAGGATTTTCCGCCGTTAGCCGGGGGGGTAGCGTACCCCCCGGTTACAGCCTCAGGGTAGCGCTACCCCGAGCTCATGAATATGGCCCCTGGACGTTACAATAAGCATCAACCAGATGTCCACCACACAAATTCTATGTCCTCACTGAATCTGAATTGCACGATCCAAAAGGGGTGTGGCTTCAGTCCACTGCCGTGGATGTTATCAAAGACAATGTATGATAAGACGCGCCGCGCCACTCAGCACTTTCCAATGAAACACAGCAAACAAGGTAATTGGACAGGTCCCCTAGCCCAGCCTGACTGCTGTACCATTGAAGCAAGCGGACATGTTCCCTGGCCCACCCTGACTGCTGTTCCATCAATGACAATGTACATCAATTATGGTGTTTGGTCTCCTAATATTAATAATTAAAACAATATTATAATATAATAAAGTCCAAACATACCCTAAGCACCTTAATCTGTGCCGTACATAAATAAAATAAGTGATTATGTCTGAGTCTAAGAAAACTACTACTACACCTGATCAAAGACAATGCACATTGTTTGCCATCGGATGGCGCCACTGCATGATTATTTCAGAAATTCCTATTTGAAAGCACTGAGTGGCACGTCGCGTCTTGTAGTACATTGTCTTTGATGTTATGCAAAGCTGGGTTACCGTAACTCTGAATATTCTTCTCTTTGAAGCTTTTCTACAGACTGGCCTTTCATTGCTTAATTGTAAATGTTGCTTTTTAAGGTCTATGTTTTATTCATTGTATTACGTCTTTTGTCAGGACTGGGAGATCGGTCCTCTGGTCGTATTTGTACACAGGCCATTTGCATAATTACCTTTTGTTGTTCTGAAATTAGCAACGGCAAAAGGGAGAGGCAATTAGGACAATGAGAGTTCAGTTTGGGTGCGAGTGTTAGTGGATCAGAGGAGAGGGAATGTAGGAATTAGGTGTAGTTGGTGAGTGAATCACTTGGGGGTTTTACGCCATGTCAGCAGCTATGGCCATATTCATGCCGAGATCTTTTTTATTTATTTTATTTAATTTAACTCTCGACTATTTCACTCAACAGAGAGGTAAAACAACCAATAGGCTACAATTACTTAAGGGTTTTAGTGTTTTAACATTTTTGTTTACATAAGTAAAAAAGGTTGGTGTGATAACGGTTTTGTGGATGGTGATAGGGGAGTGCGTTAGAATGTGCTGGAAATGGAGTAACCAAACAACTAAGTAATTGTAGAACTAACAAACTCACAGAGGTAGGGAGATGTGGGAGAATGCTTACACACAGAGGAAGAATGCATGCAGTAGATACGTACATACCTGAAAGTGATAAAATAAGGGCACCCATGAGACTATTACTCTCTAGCATCAAACTCCTATTCTGAAGGTCAGTGGTTCAATTCCCAGTGCCCCCCCTCCCCCCACCTCTGCCAATTTGGATTTCCATCGCTGTGTATAACTTACAGCGTCATCAAAGGCCGGTTGCTCTCATACCATGTCTATGTGGTGTAGGAGGTTAAAAATCCCTTGGGTCGGTAAAAGTGTAGGCTTGGGCTTTCTATCGACAAACAGTCTAATGGTGAAAACAAGTCTATTCAGACTTATCCATGACAGGCAGTATAGATTTGCAAGAAGAGAAAAACATGTGCCAAATAAAACTCACCCCAAAAATAAAAAAGTTAATATAGCAGAACGAAGAGGTAGGGAACGAATGGACTATTGAACCCCACATTCTGTTATGATTGACATTAATTTGAGGCTTCAAGATACAGTTTGACCGTTTGTTGTTTGTGTAATAAACATTTGGTAATAATTTGGAGGGAATGTTGTTTTTGTAACCGACTAAGACAAATACTGGCAAGTAGAGAGAGACAGAGAGAGTAGTAGTGGAGGTTCTTAGAAGGTGAGTTGGGGAGGGAATGATTGGCAGCTGTGGCAGTCTGGGTTAGGGAGGACCATCTGGGACACCATGACGAATAGGCTGGTAGTGTGTGTGTGTGTGTGGGTGTGGGTGGGAGCTTGTGGGGTTAAGGGGCATGTATGTGGGGGGAGGAGGCGCGTGTGGGGGGTGCTCACGGAGTAAAGAGGAGGGACGGAGGAGGAGGTCGCGTGAAACAAATGAGGTTGGAGCTGTGCAGGGATGAAGGTGACAGGAAGTGTCTGGGTCGGCAAACCCCCCACCCACCATCACCCAGACCACACCCCTCCACGCTCACCACCACCACCACCAGCCACACCCCTACACACCCACCACCACCACCACCCAGTGTTCGCCTGCCTGTCTATAACTTTAACGCGACTTGTCAAACAGGCTCAACTTCCTTTTCGAAAACTCAACTCTGCAAAGTTGGTTGGGTTGGCTGAGTTAGTTGAGCCTGTTAATCACACGACTTCATCAACCTGCTGTAGACAGTGGGGAGAAGTGAGCGCTTGAAGGGACTGATTTATGTAATGTATAACGAATTATACAAGTATAAATACTAGGGAAACATATATACATCGCTACTTCCCCCCCCCCGAGCTGTCAGGGAGTTGTATACGGATGGCCCTCCTCTAACCACACACACCGGAGGAATTCTTTGGAGGAATGTGGTAGTCATGGGTTCAGCTGGTATCAGAGTGGCTAAGTTCAGAATAGACGATTTTCCCAATTTCCATGAGACAACTCAGCTCATTGGTCAACTGTGGCGATTAGGACTAAGTTTGAATAGTTCTTATTTAATGCAAGGATTATTGAACCTGCTCTGGCATAAATAATACAAATGAAAAACAATGAAGGGACAAACACTATCTGGCTGCCCTTCCCCTCTCCGCCCCCACCCTCCCCCATCACCGGCCACGACTGTCACCACCAGCCTGCAGACCCGCCTCCCTCCCCTATTATCGCCTGGATGCCGTTTATAATTTACATCAGGGCATGCGCGGCGCGGCGCTGGAGCCGGCATTAGTCCAGCTCTATGTCCGGCATCAGACTTAAGGCAGACCCCGTCAGCCGCGAGGCAAACCAGCCCAGGCGACACCTGTAGGGGTACCGAGGCGCCCCCTGTCGGAGTAGTGAGGTGCCTTCTGTCGGAGTAGTGAGGAGCCCCCTGTCGGAGCGGTGAGGCACCACCTATCGGAGTAGTGAGGCGCCCCTTGTCGGAGTACCGAGGCGCAAAACCGTACCAAAAACGTACGATACTAATACCACACTAGGTGCAGGGTCTCTGTGCAGTAATCAATACCCCCCCCCCCCCACACACACCCACACAGCCCGAGGCGCACACACATGCGCACTATGCATAATGTGAAGCAGGCAAAACGTACGATACTAGTACCACATTAGGTGCAGGGTCTCGGTGCAGTAATCAATACCACCCCCCCACACACACACAGCCCGAGGCGCACACACATGCGCACTATGCATAATGTGCCGTGCAGGGCCTCATTCGATCCGGGCAGGAGATGGCGGTCTCCCCTGGAGGTGGGTGGGGGAACGGGAGGGAGGTTCTGGGCCCTGCTTCACAAACTAGTCACTGACCGGGAAGTGAACCACTACCGTAAAGCGTCTGGTATTCACCGACTACTCAGTGATGAATTACTGAATAACTACCATAAAGTGTCTGGTATTCACCGACTACTCAGTGATGAAGTACTGAATAACTATCGTAAAGTGTCTAGTATTCAGCGACTACTCAGTGATGAAGTACTGAATAATTATCGTAAAGTGTCTGGTATTCACCGACTACTCAGTGATGAAGTACTGAATAACTATCGTAAAGTGTCTGGCATTCACCGACTACTCAGTGGTGATGTAGTGAATAATTACCATAAAGCAACTGGTAGTCACCAACTACTCAGTGATCAGGGACTGAACCACTACCGTAAAGCATCTGGTAGTCACCAACTACTCAGTGATGAGGTAGTGAGTAACTACCGTAAAGTGGCTCGTAGTCACTGACTAGTAATTGACGTGGTAGTGAATAACTACTGTAAAGCATCTGGTAGTCACCTACTCAGTGATGAGGTGGTGAACCCTCGTATATATAATTATAACATATAATAAAGATGTGTGTGATGTATAAGCATTATGCGAGTATAAAAGCGCGGAAGGGAATTATTATTATTAATTGTTTGATTCATTATCTACCAACCACTATTCTCGATGTAGTCACTCCTTATCCTACACTCTGGTACTGGTGGCGCCACCATTGTGTAAAGTCGCCGGCTGGTGGTGTGGGTGGTGTGGACAAGCCAAGAGAAATCAATACAGGTAATGAAGGCAAGTAGGTAAAGAGTGAAAGAAGGAGAGTGAGCCTCCTTGATTTATTATCTTATATAGGTTTCTAGCATCCAAGATGGCAGTGGTCAAATGGGTTGATCCACCAATCAGAGTTCAATCTGTTGTATCCAAGGCCTTGTTATGCTGGCTACAGTGCCTTGTGGTGGCCAATGATCCATAAATAACACCATGGGGGGAGGGGGTATGTGAGGTGACTCCTCCAAAGACTATCTAAGAAGTGACACTCCTCCAAAGACTATTTTACTATACAATTTCTATACCTAATGACTAATGAGTGATAGTTTACCAATTCCACATATCCCTCATATGCCTTTGGATTTTATATATCACCATTTACCATTATATAGACAGTTTGCAATTTATTATAGTAGTTTCACATATATCCTCATGCCATTAGATCGGACAATTTTACAACGTCCTCCAACCCTAACTACAGGTGCTCCCGAGAAATAAAAGTATCATATTTTGTTCTTTTTTATATAATTGTATTGATAATAAGCATAGAAACAGTTATGTTGGTTATATTGGGTTATAATATAATATATGTGATGTGTAACCTATTATGCGATTATAATTGATTGATTGGTGGTTGCTTTACGCCGTGTCAGCAGCATAGGCCATATTCACGGCGAGAAATGTTTGTTTTTGTTCAAACCATTGCTTTTACAAGGAAAAGCATACAATCAATTGTGTGTCAATGGACACTCATGAATTTTGTAAACTCACAATCATAATAGTTTCTGGTCAAGCTAAATAAAATTCTAAATGATAGTATTATTCACTGATAAAATTTGTTTAAAAACCTATATGAGGTGGTACAAACCAGCTGCCCTCAAAAAGCCTAAAATGTTTTCTTGGTCATGCATGTTGTTTGCAGTGTAAAATTGTTGGCGCAGGGCCATGACATCGACACAGTTTATAAAGATTATAAAGATACGGACGGGAGTATTACTTATTATTATGATGATTGTTATACTCCGTAAGATACAACACTGTACCGGTGGTGCCATCTCGGCCCACCTCGCCTCCACCGGATGTTGACCAGTGTGTCTTGTTAAGAGCTTTCCAGCTGACTCCAGGGCGGGTATTGGATTATTGGTATTAGTAAGTACGTCCTGAATTGTTAGTGAAAGGGGACCAAGATTCTATTAGAGTTAGCAGATGGAGTGATTTCTGCTGTCTCGTTCCCCAGGGTATTGATTCCTCAGTGTAGCTAGTCTATTGTGTATATAACATTGTATGTTACTACTAATACCTAATAGGCCTTATGCATTCACTGACGTGCTCACATAGATATATATATATATATGTGCTCTACAATATATTATCGGAGATAAGTATATGGAGTATAATTTATTATAGTAATATAAACCGCGGAGGAACTAATTATTATTATTGTTGTATAGTATCACTGGATTTGGAGTCGTGCAACCACCTTGATATTGGTCATATGTTATTATTATTTGTGTATACTATATGTCTGACCCGAGTTTTTTTTAGTCGCGCGGCTACCCTAGGATCCAATGGTGCGGATCGACCCGACTGTGGCGCCATCTGCGAGTGCCCGGTACACTAAATTTGCCCACTGATCCAGCACTTACCCATTTAGACTAGTCATCTACTGTAGGGATCTTACCCATTTAGACTAGTCATCTACTGTAGGGCTCTTGCCCATTTAGACTAGTCATCAACTGCAGGGCTCTTACCCATTTAGACTAGTCATCGACTGTAGGGCTCTTAGCCATTTAGACTAGTCATCGACTGCAGGGATCTTACCCATTTAGACTTGTCATCGACTGCAGGGCCCTTACCCATTTAGACTAGTCATCTACTGTAGGGTTCTTACCCATTTAGACTAGGCATCGACTGGAGGGCTCTTACCATTTAGACAAATCATCTACTGCTGAGCTCTGACAATCCCAGGTCCGCTTGTGGCGCCACCTGTCAGACCATGCTTTCAGCCGTCAACACACATGTCCCAGTCTGACCGGTTCAAACTCCCCACCTTCTGCTCGGGAAGCCTGCACTCTGCCGACTCGACCACTGCGTCCACTCCAGACTGCACTGAGTGGAATGTGCCTGTTTTGTCAGCGCCTTCGTCGTCATACATCGCTTATTCAGTGCCTCGTCGCTAGGCAACGCAACAGCAACAACAACTTGTCTGTGATCTTTCTTGAATGACCTCTGAGTTAATGCGCTGTACATATTTCTGCAGCCTAATAGTGTCAGGGTAGGGACAGCTTGCTTAGCACATCCTAGTCTGATGAAAGAATCAAATTGTCGAAACTAAAGCAATTACAGTACAACCCCGTTAAACCAAGCTCGGTTAAACCAAACGATCGGTTAATCCAAACTTTTTTTGGCGGCCTGGCAAAATACTACCATTTATGCTGGGGAGGCAGGGCCAGCCAAGCTGTGGTGGGATGTGATTGGCAGGTGGGCGGGGCTGCTTCACTGTTCCTCCCACCCGCAGGAAATGACATCAAATGACATCAAATGATGTCAGTTGATGTCATTTGATGTCATTTGATGTCACTTGATGTCATTTGGTGTCATTTGATGCCATTTGATGTCATTTGATGTCATTTGATGTCATTTCCTGCGGGTGGGAGGAACAGGGAAGCAGCCCCGCCCACCTGCCAATCACATCCCACCACAGCTTGGCCGGCCCCGCCTCCCCAGCCAATCAGCTGCCGGCACACCCTCACACTCTTCCACCATCACTCCACTCCATTTCCCCATCACTCTTCCACTGACACCCATCAGACATACATCTCTTCTCAACCCACCCACCCGCCTGGTGCCCACGTGACTCGCTGGAATCAACACACCAAACAAACTAAGGAAAAAAACCCATAATTTCTTGACCCCATCCTAGTAAATGCCAGGCCGAACATTAGGCGGCAAGGTAGCCATACCCAAGTACTACTTCTAAGTGGGTTGTAAGTCGTTCGAGGGGTTGATCCCACAACCTCCCGAGCTGCGTGTGACCCTGTACCGGCTGGACTAGCCCGCCCGGTGCGTTGAGAAATGGCGCGTGAATTCAGGACGATGTGTGACTATAATGTATAGCCTTGTGGCGACCCGCCGGGTACCAGCGTGAACTGCCTTAATTAGGGACTCACCGCCCGGGGTCTGCAGGGGGGGGGGGGCGGAGGGGGGGGGGGGGGGGGAGGGGGAGCGGAGGGGGGGGGGAGGGAGGGAAGGGGTGAGAGGGAAGAGGGGGTATGGGTGAGGGGGTGAGAGAGGATAGGGGAGAGGGGGAGATGGAGCGAGGGAAGGGAGAATGTGAGGGCGGAGGGGAGATGTATAAGGGGGAGGGAAGGGGGAAGGAGGTAGAGGAGAGGGAGTGTGAAGGGCTAGGATGGGAGGAGGAGAGGGGAGAGGGGAAGGGAAGCCGGAGGGAGGGTTGAGGGGAGTGATGAGGGATAGGGAAAGGGGTAAGGGATGGGGGAGCGTGTAGAGGCCCCCCTCCCCCCACCCCTCCCCCTCCACCTCCCCTCCCCGTCCCCCTCCCCCTCCCACCCTCCCTCCACCCACCCTCCCGCTCCCCTGCCCCCTCCCCCTGCCCCCTCACCCACTCCCCCCTCCCCCTCCCCCTCCCCCTCCCCCTCCCTCCCACCATGCACCCACCCTCCCCCTCCCACCCTCCACCCACCCACCCACCCTCCCACCCACCCTCCCACCCTTCCACTCTCCCACCCTCACGAACACACCCTCCCACCCCACTGCCTCACACCCTCACACCCTCCCACGCACCCCCCTCCCACCCCTCCTACCCCCCCCCCCCCCCACATGTGCCAATTACACGCCAGCATGTTGCCGTGTTTCAGTTGTTTATCGGCGCCGGGTCACATTTAATTGGATGGCACAAGTGCAGTGTGCTGGTACCTGTGTGTGTGAGGGGGGGGGGGGTGAGGGGAGTGGGGGCAGGGGGTTGGACGGTACCCTTAAACTCACGAGACACATATATATGACATAGTAACCACCACTATATCTGCAACCAAATTGAGTACCACTATTTTCAGATATATATACATTGTACCAATGACTTCTTATTTATTAATATGCCAACAATGACATATCAACACAATTCGAAATGGTCAGATCCATGTCAAATGACGGTAACAAACTGTCTGTGGTGCAAGTCTGAGGTAGGTAGCCTTGTGTCAACTGACAGTGAAATCTAACTCAGTAAAAATAGACAATATTTCAGGAGGGAATATTATAAGTAAAACACGAAAAACATAGACACAAGCACTCGCCAATAGCTATCGTGATATATACTAGTATTGTATGTGTCTTCTGATGGAGGTGTTATTTAATGCGCTGGTCAGAAAAGTTGGGGTGATTACTTTGTTTATTGTGTTGTAGGATTTAATACTTTCATTTCGATTTCACTCATCACAAAGTTATTATTATTTAGAGACCAGACGGGATAGCCGAATGAGTTAGAGCGTCCGTCTGCCGTGTTGGTAGATCATGGGGTTGTGGGTTCGAACCCTAGTTGAGTCAAATCAATGACTCAAAAATTGATACTTGTCGCTTCCTAGCCTGGCGCTCGGCATTATTAGGATAGGGCGAGGACTGGTTGGCTCAGTGTCAGGATAATGTGACTGAGTGGGATATCAGGTCATGGTGCTGGTGGCCAGGTCTTCCAGTGGTGCAGGACTATAAAGTCACCATGAGTGTGCACTGTCACAAGTCGGTACCCATCCTGATATGACCTTAGATGTTCCTAGGACGTAAAACAACAACAACAACCAAAAAAAATAAAAAAATAATTATTTAGTGTCTTTATATTCTGTTAGTTGTGATTATTTGGGACTTGGTAAAATAAAGTCAATAAGGCGAGGCAGCAGTTAGCAAATGTGTATTAATTAAAACACACTGCAGAATCCCGAGACAAACCCTGACACGAAAGAAATGATACGAGAATGTCTCGGTGGTTGGCTGGGTGGTAAGTTTACTCGGGTTGCCAGCTCACCAGGAACTGAGGCAGCGATAGCGGGGTGGGTGGGGGTGACGGGGGTAGGGGAGTGTCCTGATTGGTAGAATGGCAGGGAACACAGCAGCCAATTAGGAGGCGGCAGGCTAGGTGAGACCGGGTGGGGAGGTGGAAGGTTCTCTCGCTTGTCATTCCATGCCGCATCGCAAGCTATTCGATCAATTGTGGCCAATGGTTTAGAATGGTGGTGGATGTGGCCCCCTGTTGGTGAGATGACCTAGGGTTGGTTTGGCGCATAGGCAGAGTGGAGGATGGGGGGGGGGGGGGGTCAGGGTTCATGTGAAGGTATCCACGTATATATAATATATATATATGTATTTTCTATAGATACATTCCTTTAAAATCAATCAAATCACGAAATTTAAAGGAATTTCTCTATAGACAAAAACATATATATATGTATTTGGACACCTTCATATGAACCCTGCATCCAGCAAAAAAATGTCCAAATCATAAATCATAGCAGAACACATTAAAAATAATAACAGATTCCTTCAAATGAAAATGGATTCTGCTATTATTTTTGTGTGTTTTCTGCTATGATTTATGATTTGAAAGATGTTTGCTTTAGTTTCCATGTCACACATTAGAGCCCAGTTTCATATATATGCATAATATATAGATATTAATCGTTGAAAACATTACTAAGAGAATGACCCATTTATATATATATAGTAGGTGGCGCCAAGTGCTCAGGTCATGAGGAACCAGTAGATGACCTAATGAGTAGGTGACCAGCCAATGACTTAGTGGCTGGGGGAGTAGATGAAGCTTCCGTCTTATTACACTCGTATAATGACTTATACAGCATATATATGAGTCATAAGAGAATGAGAATAGGTGTGATGTATAAAGAATTATGCAAGTATAAAGATACATATGGGAATTATTATCATTATTGTTATACTCCGTAAGATCCAACACTGTACCGGTGGCGCCATCTGCGGCCTCCTCACCTCCACCGGAAGTAGACCAGTGTCACTCGCACCGGAGGATTTTTGTACTGGAGCTATGTTTATATATATATATATATATATATATATATATAAGTGTAGTGGTCTGCACTGACATCTCAGGCAAGGAGCCGCATAGACAGGTAGGCCTGGGTAGTGTGTTGATATCAAGGAGCCTAGGTGGTGTAATGGTTAGCACACCGGCCCAGAATGCAAAGAGATGTGGGTTCGAGTCCCGCTCTAGGTGCAATATTTCCCATTTTTATCACCCCCACTACACTGGTTGCCGTGACCATGATCCTGTACAAGCTATGCGCTGTATGGTTGTTGAACCTACCCTGTGTATGTATGTAAGTGCATTGCCTGTGTGTATGTAATTGTAAGCAGTAAAAGACTTACAATTCCAGGGGGACAAGTGTAGTGGTCTGCACTGACCTTTCAGGCAAGGAGCCGCAAATACAGGTAGGCATGGGTAGTGTGTTGATATCAGGGAGCCTAGGTGGTGTAATGGTTAGCACACTGGCCCGGAATGCAAAGAGATGTGGGTTCGAGTCCCGCTCTAGGCGCAATATTTCCCATTTTCATCACCCCCACGACATATATATATATATCTATATATATATATGGGTCATTCTCTCAGTAATTTCTTCAACGAGTAAACTCTTACTTCCGGTGAACCGGCAGACGACATTTGGCTGCGTCGAACATTAAAGCAGTCTCACTGCCGGAGCACGGGTTGGGGCCTGTTACGGGGCGGCAGTTTTGGCGCCAATCAATCACGTGATTACACCCCCGTGTGGGGGGGGGGGGGGGCGCTGAGAGCGGCGCCGATCAGGTATCGATAATCTGCATTGATCAGCGTGGGAGCTGACAGGTATAGTAGGAGGGGAGGGCTTCGCACCCGTCACTGCTACGCACACCTACTAACTATCCCCTGACCATTTCCATGTGAAGTTCACCATAATTTATTGGTGAAGGGGTCTATTTAAATCGTTGTCATCAGATGAATGGAAATGTATCATCTACAACACATATATGCCCACATACATATATATATATATATATATATCTATATATGTACACACACATATATACACATGTACACATATATGCACACACAGATATGCACACATATATATATATATATATACATATACACATATATGCACACACTTATATGCACATATATATATAGACATATATGCACACACGTATATGCATATCTGTGTATATGTATATATAACTACACCATAATTTATGGTAGACCAGACGAGATGGCTGAATGAGTTGAGCATCTGTCTCACCCGGTACTTGTAGTACACGGGTGAACGACAACGTAGTGTGAACGACAACGTAGTGTAAATACGGGCTAAAATAGCTTTAGTATGGAACATGAAGTAGAAACTGTGGTTCCATGATCAAATGGCTAGATATATTGGCACAGATTTGGTGAAATGGGAGAGAATGCAAAAAGACAAGATGGCGGCCAGAGAACGCCGTCGATTTCACTTTTAAATTGCATTAAAGTATATGTTTTATTACATTTTCCAACTCAAAAGTAGCGGGTAAATATGAAGACTTCTACAAAGAATAAATGTTGCTTCTTAGATTGTGAAATTAGGCTCTCATTTCATTAACCCGCTTTTTCGACCGTTTTTATATAGGGTTGGTATTCACCCGTGTACTGCGAGTACCGGGTGAATCCTTTATCTACCCTTTTGGTAGATCGTGAGATTCGAACCCACGGGTTCGAACCCTGGTCGAGTCAAACCAACGGCTGTCTGGATCGATGGCGACGTTGAAGGTTACGTTGATGGGTGAAGGCGAATAAGATTGATTTTTGCTGGGCATGTCTCCCAGCCTGGAATGTGTTGGGATATGTGCAGAGGTTGTGTGTCTATTTATAGACGAGGCAGAGGCTGCAGAGCCAGGACACGCACGCACTACTGGACTTCAGGGGGCGAGGATGTACTACTACACATGGCTATGGGTTGCCCTGCTGCTGACCAATCAGAGCGGGTTATGTTCTTACATGGTTTTCATATCTGTGCTAATACTATGCCCCTAGATTACATGAGTTTGGCAAAAGCGGTCATCAGACAAGTTTTTGTGACGGTGTGCGACTTGTGACAATTTGCACTCATCGTAACTTTATAGTGTTGTCCCACTAGGATACCAGGCAGCCAGCACCATGATCCAATTTCCCACTCAGTCTCATTATCCTGAAACCGAGCTAACCAGTCCTTGCCCTATTCTATTAATGCCGAGCACCAGGCTAAGAAGGAACAAGTATCAATTTTGTAAGTCATTGTTTTGACTCGTCTAAATTTGGCACTCACGACCTTCCACACACGGGAATCCTGCGCTCTTACCGATTCAGTGCCCTGCGACCGGTCCCCTTGGTAAGTCGCTCACTTCTCTGGTGTATCCGGTGAACAGCACATCAAGCCGCACCACACAAAATGAACGCGCCTCTCTAGGAGTAGCCCTAGTGCGGGAATCGAACCTGCATCTCTTGCATTCCGGGCCAGTATGCTAACCAGTAAACCACCTAGGCTCCCTGATATCACAACCTTACCCACGCCTACCTATATATATGGCTGCTTGCCTGCTCCTGGGCTACTACACACATATATACAGTAAAACCTCTTTAACGGACCACCTCCACAGATCGACCACTCCGCTATATCGATCACTTTATTTGGGTCCCAAACGATCGCCTATGCAATAAATACCATTGTAACGATACAAACAAACCTCCATAAACTGACCATCTTCCTAAATGGGCCATTTAATGTTGGTCCCATGGTTGGTCGATTTCGAGAGGTTTTATCTTATATATATATCCTGCCCTCGCACAGAGCTTATTTCATGCGATAAAGGGTTTATCACTATCTATGTCCATATATATATCATATATATACATATATACATATACATATATATATATATATGTATATATATATATATATATATATATATATATATATATGCCTTAAGCACTACCAGGGAGTCAGTTTAGAGACGGACAGGAAAAGTGCAGGCGCGTCTCAATGGCGACCGCTCGACCTTGGCGCCGCCTGGCGAGCTTTTTTTGGCCGACGTCCAATAAAAGCAGACAAACCTAACGTCATTAGGCGGGAACCAATCAACGGCGGCAACACAGGCATGAGTCGTTGTTATTGGCCAATCAGAACAGCGGACACGGCTTAGAGTTGTTGCTCCGCTGAGACCCTCAAGGCGGTGTGTGGGGGGGGGGGGGGGGTAGAGGGGGGAGGAGGGGTAGAGGAGGGAGGGGGGAGGGTGCATGCCTATGGGCTGCTTGCTGCTGACCAATCAGAGTGGGTTATGTTCATATGCACGACTAGCAATGTGTCGACCAATCAAATTGGGCGTCTTACTTGGGCTCCGTGATGCCATCACCCTACCCGCGTCTACCTGTGTGTGGCCCCTTGCCTCTACGAGGTCAGAGTAGACTGTTAATATGTCACGTGACATCTATGTACAGGTGTACAACACAAACAAAGGGGCACTATTTCCCAGATTCATCGTCCCTTTGGCACGGTTGCTGTAACATGGGTTCTGTACAAGCTATGCTCTGTGTGGTTGTTGAACCGACCCTGTTTATATATATATATATATATATAGGGTCGCGGATAAACACAAAAGTTTAAAGCAAGTGGTACAGGCAAGAGGCTGAGTCGTGACAGCTGAATAGGCCAGGTGGCAGCACTAGGCAAGGCAGGGAGCCTGTCCACTCCGCCGGAGTTGTTAAGTGTCAATAGTTTCGAAGTATCAGACATGGTGCAACCGGAGGATAATCAGTTTATGGATAATTATACTGGTATAATTCTTATGCAGCACATATATATATATATATATGTGTGTGTAAGCGCATCACATGTATGTATTTAATTGTAAGTATTACATGAGTTCTGTATACAAACAGAGAAAAGGCTTGCATTTAAACGATAATTTCCGGGGGACGAGTGCAATAAGTGCACTGACTCTCAGGCAAGGACTCACACGTCCAGGTAGGCGTAGATAGCGTGATGACATCAGGGAGTCAGGCTAGCATAATGGCTAACACACTAGCCCCGGAATGGCAACAACTGTGTGTTCGAATCCTTCTGTAGGCACACTATTTCCCCTTTTCGTCACCCTCCTCCCCACCACGGCACTATTTATATTAAAACATTGGCACCAGACCATGCGATCTACACATTCCAGTACATGCACCCCGAAGCACTATCCACCCAGGCAACACACTGGCACCCATCACCTACCCCCCTCTCCACCCCCACCCCCTCCTCACCCTCACTCGGCTGCCTTCCGTGCTATACATAGACCATGAGGCCATTTTTCCTTTATGCTGACTCAGCACTTTTGTCCCCTCCCCCGCCTCCCGCCACACCCCACATCCCACACCCTACACCCTACACCCTACGCCCCCACACCCCACACCCGCACACCCCATACCCCACACCCCACACCCCACACTCCACACCCCACACCCCACACCCCAAATACCCCACCCCACCCCACACTCCACACCCACACACCACACACCACACACCACACACCACACACCACACACCACACACCACACACCACACACCACACACCACACACCACGCACCACACCCCACACCCCACACACCACACACCACACACTACACACCAAACACCAAACACCAAACCCTACACACCACACACCACACACCACACACCACACACCACACACCACACACCACACATCACACACCACACACCACGCACCACACACCTCCTCCTCACACCACACCCCACACCCCACACCCCACACCACCCCACACACCACACACCACACACCACACCCCACACCACCACCCCCCACACCCCACACACCACACACACCACACACCACACATCACACACCACCCATCACACACCCCACATCACACATCACACACCACATACGACACACCACATACTACACACCACACACCACACATCACACACCACACACCACACACTACACACTACACACCACACACCACCCACCCCGCACCACCCCACACACCCCACACCACACCCACACACACCACACACCACCCACCACACACCACCCACCACCCACCACACACCACACACCACCCATCACACACCACACACCACACACCACACACCACACACCACACACCACCCAACACGCACCACACGCCACGCATCACACACCACACACCACACACCCCGCACCATCCCCCACACCAGACACGTCACACCCCACACACCACACACCACACACCACAGATCACACACCACCCATCACACACCACACACCACACACCACACACCACCCATCACACACCACATACCACACACCACAGACCACACCCCACACCTCCTCCTCACAATCCACCTTGGTCTCCTCTCCACTCTCCACTCTCCACCCTTCCTTCACCCGACTTCTCAGACCCTTGTTGTCATGGCAACGACGAGACCAACAGTGCAGCGTGCTGGATGCTGGATGCAGCATGATTGAAATAAGGGAGCAGGCGTAACTGGTTAGTTGGTTGTTGGAGTTTTACGTCCTGTCAACATATAAGGTCATATTTGGATGTATTGGTAACAGTGTGCACTCATGGTGACTTTATAGTGTGTGCCTCATTGGGAAATCAGGCCATCAGCACCATGACCCAATATCCCACTCAGTCACATTATCCTGACACTGAGCTAACCAGTCCTTGCCCTATCACATTAATGTCGAGTGCCTGGCTAGGAAGCGACAAGTATCAATTTGATAAAAATCGAGGTTTGACTCGACCGGGAATTTGACGCCGACCTTCTGCACAGTTAATTGGAGCAGTAAGTCTGCAGTATGCAGGTATTGCAGCTATAGCAATACCTCAGGGAGTTTGACGCCCCTGCCTTGCAGAGTTGTAAACCACTGCCTTGTGGTACAGGTTCTTGACAGAACCGAAGGCTAAGGGAGCAAACCCTAAACAGAAAACCATGTCACTGTGGCAGCATTAAGGGCGGTTGATGTATGGAACTCCCAACATCTCCCGACCAGCCACTGCAGGGACAAATAGTTTTGCGCCTGTCTTGACATGTTCTTGCTGGTGTGAAACCTCTATTTGCTCCCTGAGAGAGTGCCACTGGTAACTTGCAAAAGCCAGCAGCACTTCAACACTTTTGCAGGCAGCTTTCATGAAATGTTCTATTCTCGGCTGTCTTCTGGCTACAGAAAGAGAGGGTGCCCCGTCTCCGGTTCAGGGATACCATCAAGAGAGGCCTGGAGCTGAGAGACATTAAGACCGACTCATGGACGCAACTCTCACAGCAGAGAGCTAAATGGAGAGCGGCAGTCAAGTAATGAAAGCAGTCTTTGTCGCATCGCGACCGACAGCATGATGATGATGATGACGATGAAGTCTGCGCCTGTATTTAGACTACTTTGTCGTTCACCCCTCTATACAAGGCTGGGCATCAGTCATATCTCAGAGTAGCTACAAGCTTCACTGCTGCCCAGAGTAGAGGTGAAGAACAATCCATTAGTGGCGAAAGGCTGGGTAAATGAAATGAGCACAGTTATGCATGGTAGATTAAACAAAGCACGCAGTGTCCAGCATCTATATACATTTCCCACCAGAGCAACAGAGTACTATCACCGGGGTGTTGGCAAACTGACCAGCTACTCTGCCTAGAGCGGGGCTCGAACCAGAATGTATGCCATTAACGAGAGCATGCATCCTAACCATTAGATAAAAGATCACCCCATACTTGTAGTCGGGGTGAAAAACAATCTTATATAAAAGCTGGCGAAGAATTTTGAACTGCTGGGCAAATGAACTGAGCTGAACATTCTTAATTTAAGAAGCAAAATATGTTCTTCACATACATCTTCATATTTCCCCACTACTTCTGATTTGAAAAATATAATAAAACATATACTTTAACACATTTTAAAAGTGAAATCGAAGGCGTTTTATCACCGCCATCTTGTCTTTTTGTATTCTCTCTCATTTCACCAACTCTCTGCCGATATACGTAACCATTTGATACTGTAACCAGTGATTCTACTTCCTGTTCCATACTAAAGCTATTTTCGCCTGTTTTAGACTATGTTGTCGTTCACCTCTCTACTGCAGATATGGGGTGAATCTTGTATCTAACTAACCATTAGTCCATCTAGGCTTACTGATGCCAGTAACCGTCCCACAGCTACATGTGTGTGGTGCGGGCACCATATAAAGACAATCCACCAGAGATCAGTTGTAATTAAAAACCAGAGGGGATGGCGAGATGAGTTCGAGCGTCCATCTCCCATTTTGGTAGGTGCATTGCGGGTTCGAACCCTGGTCGAGTCAAACCAGTGACTTACAAATTGATACTTGTCGCTTCCTAGCCAGGTGCTTGGCATTATTAGGATAGGATAAGGAGCAGTGAAATGAGGAAGACCAATTTCCCGTGATGGAAATTTCCCCTGCTTAAACAACTACTGCCTATGACTAGCATGCTGCCACCTCTTGTTACAGAAGGGCAACAGAGGTCAGCGTAGACCCTGCCGCCAGCACATGGTGGTCAAGGTCTTGTATGGACTACTACACATGTATAAACACGGGCAATATAGTACAAAGGTAAGGTGACAAGAAGGTAATGGCGTGAGCGTATATTCTCTGGCAAGAGGTTAGCAGTCCCTACGTACTTAATGTTCGTTTACAGAGACGTATTTTGGTGTCCGGGCAGGAAGATTACCCGCCTTGATGGAAGCTTGTTTTATTTAATGACGCCACTAGAGCGCATTGGTGTTTTCATAGGCTACTGGACGTCAAACATATGGTCATTCTGACATATTTCTTTGGAGGAAACCCGCTGCCGCCATATATGCTGCTCTTTCCGATAAGCATCAAAGGGTCTTTTATGTGAGACATTCACACAGACAGGACAGCACATACCACAACCTTTGATGAACCAGTCAAGAACAGATGGAACAGAAAATAGCCCAACCTGTAAATGGATCCACTGAGAAAGATGACTGACAAGATCGAGCGGATGACCAACAACTTCATAGGTGGACACACTACCGCCTCATATTTACAAAAACATAATATACCACCCCCCTCTCCTACACATGCCACCACGGTGCAGCGCCTTCCTTCCCCCGTTGTAATGGGTTCTGACGGTGCGGCGGGTGAGAGCTTTTACCAGACCGGAAGTGCCCGACGCCTTAGCGTCCCTGCCGCCCACATTCTATTTATAGCCGCAATGCACAGGCTTCCGTGACATCGCTGCGCCGTGCCAGCCTGTAGCGTGAGGGGTTGTATACAAGGGTATATCGATATTAATATATGTTGGCTTCAGAGTCCATCCTTACTAACGCATGTATGATGAGAATTTAAAAACAAATTGTATTAAGCCACCTTCAATGCAGCCTGGATTTGATTCAAGTATTGACAACGCAATGTAATTTTGTACAATATCAATTCTGCAAACCCCAGGCAAGCTAATTGAGAAAATATTCCACAGGCACATAAATGAACGTCTGGGAAAAAACAATATACTAAGCAAAAGACAAGAAGGTTTTAGGAAACTGCACTCCACATAAAAGACAATAGCCAATCTAACAAACGACATACTGACCTCAAAGAACCAAAAACAAATAGTCGGAGCAGCTTTCATTGAGTTCAGCAAAGCTGTTGTCACTGTAGACCACAGTATACTACGGCAAAAGCTAAACCACATGGGTAACTATATAAACTGGTTAAAATGCTACCTGAAAGACAGAGAACAAAAACCTAAAGTAAACAATACGCTATCAGACTATCAACCTGTCACATGTCAAGGGTCAGTCCTGGGACCTCTACTCTTTATAATCTATATAAATTACCTAGAAAAGTGGCTTGAAACAGAGCACCTCCACCCGTATGCAGATGACACTATCATATATGCAGAAGGAAGTACAGAAGAAGAGGTAATAACAAAACTAAACAAGCTCCTACGAAACCTAGATGACTGGTGTGAGTCTAATAAAATAACCATAAATGCAAATAAATCCAAGACAATCCTTTTCTCGCATAAAATAATGCCAGAAAGCAACCTACACTGCAAGATAGGGAACCAAATACTAGAAAAAGTAAGCCACTATAAATACCTAGGCCTAGAGCTGGACAACCAGCTAAACTACTACCTACGGATAACAAAAATCATCCAAAAAATATACCACAAACTATGGCTACTTGCAAAGCTAAGAAACTACATGACCCAATCAGTGTCAATAAAAGTCTTCAAGGGAATGGTGCTCCCCTACTTCGACTACAGGGATTTAATCTACATTGGTGCCAAACAAGAACTACTAAATAAACTGCAAATACTGCAAAACAGACCCTTAGAGACCGGCCCTATGGTGGACAAACTGCACCCAACCTACAACATACACAGAAGAGTAATACACCTGTTGTGGGGGGAGATGAAAATGGGAAAATTTGTGCCAAGATTGGCACTCGAAGCCACATCCCTTTGCATTCCATGCCAGTGCGCTAAGCATTACACCACCTAAGCGCCCTGATATCACCACACTACCCACGCTATGCGGTTACTTGCCTGAGAGGTCAGTGCAGACTACTACACTCGTCCCCCTGGAATTCTAAGTCTTTTAATGCTTACAATAACATACATACAGGCAATGCACTAACACGATACACAGAGTAGGTTCAACAACCATACAGCACATAGCTTGTACAGGATCATGGTCATGGCAACCAGTGTCGTGGGGGTGAGGAAAATGGGAAATATTATGCCTAGAGCAGGACTCAAACCCACATATCTTTGCATTCTGGGCCAGTGTGCTAACCATTACACCACTTAGGCTCCCTGATATCACCACGCTACCCACGCATACCTGTATATGTGGTTACTTGCCTGAGAGGTCCGACAGACTACTACACACCTAAAAACACTGGCTTTTGGGTATAGTCAAGAAAAAAGGTACCTAACCCGACCACAAAGGAACACCAGAGAAAACATTGCACCAATACTAACACAAACCAGAAGTCACATCATAGCACATGAAAGAAGTACACTAGAAATGGCTGCCAAAGTCTGGAATGCCCAAACGGTAAAGGAAAGACAAATTCCTGACCTAAAAACATAAAAAATATCTGTGCAAAGTAAACCGAGGAAACCACCACTGAACTGTAGTATCTCGACGTAATGGCCAAATTTCACATACGTCGGCTTACGCTACCGAGTTACGTCATAGTGTGACAGCCCCATAATGTTTAACACACTGGCCCGTGAAGCAAGAGATTTCCCATTTTCATCACCCCCACGACATAAGTAATATTACAGCTACTGCTGGTGCCTCTGTGGTGTGATTGAGTGATTGGACAATTGGGACTCATCAGGCACCTGGCAATGGCTCTGGTCAAGTGTAATTAAATCAGCAGTATCTGAGCAAAACCTGATTAGCGCTTTTCCAATTGGTCGGTTGTTGGGTGCTTAAGTCCTGGCAACATCTAAGGTTATATCACGACGGGTACCGGCTTGGTTGGTTGATTGTTGGAGTTTTATGTCCTGGCAATGTCTAAGGTTATATCACGACGGGTACCGACTTGGTTGGTTGATTGTTGGAGTTTTCTGTCCTGGCAACATCTAAGGTTATATCATGACGGGTACCGGCTTGGTTGGTTGATTGTTGGAGTTTTATGTCCTGGCAACGTCTAAGGTTATATCATGACGGGTACCGACTTGGTTGGTTGATTGTTGGAGTTTTCTGTCCTGGCAACATCTCAGGTCATATCACGACGGGCTACGACTTGTTTGGTTGATTGTTGGAGTTTTATGTCCTGGCAACGTCTAAGGTTATATCACGACGGGTACCGACTTGGTTGGTTGATTGTTGGAGTTTTCTGTCCTGGCAACATCTCATGTCATATCATGACGGGTTCCGACTTGGTTGGTTGATTGTTGGAGTTTTATGTCCTGGCAACGTCTAAGGTTATATCACGACGGGTACCGACTTGGTTGGTTGATTGTTGGAGTTTTATGTCCTGGCAACATCGAATTTCATATCACGACCGACTTGTGACAGTGCCCACTCATGGCGACTTTTTAGTGCTGCCCACTGCGGAATCAGGCCGCCAGCACCATGACCCAATATCCACCACACTCTCATTATCCTGACACTGACCCAACCAGTCCTTGCCCTTTCCTAATAATGCCAAGCACCAGGCAAGGTAGCAAAAAGTATAAATTTGTATTAGTCATTAGCTTGACTCGGCTGGGATGCGAACTTCCGACCTTCCGCACGAGAATCCTGCGCTTTACCGATTTGGCTACCACATCCGGTCGACACTGGCGGAATTGGTGCATTGAGAAATAGCAATTCCGCTTTCACGCGCATGGGTAAACAAGGTCTGTCTGTATCCAGCCGCTATTGAACCAGCGAATACCAGGCCTCATACCGATGCACTCTGTATAAGTTATTCATGCATGCACTGCCTGCTGGTTCCCGACTGGTTTCCTGCTGGTTCCATGCTGGTTCGCGACTGGTTCCCTGCTGGTTCCTGCTGGTTCCCTGCTGGTTCCCTGCTTGGTCCCCCGCTGGTTCCCCGTTGGTTCCCTGCTGGTTCCCTGCTGGGTCCCTGTTGGTTCCCTGCTGGTTCCCCGCTGGGTCCCGCTGGTTCCCTGCTGGTTCCCTGCTGGTTACCCTGCTGGTCTCCTGCTGGTTCCCTGCTGGTTCCCTACTGGTTCCCTGCGGTTCCCCGCTGGTTCCCTGCTGGATCCCCACTGGTTCCGGGCTGGTTCCCCGTTGGTTCCACACTGGTTCCCCGCTGGTTCCCCGCTAGTTCCCCGCTGGTTCACTGCTCGTTCCGCGCTGGTTCCTCGCTAGTTCCCCGCTGGTTCCCTGATTGTTCCCAGCTGGTTCCCTGATGGTTCCCCGCTGGTTCCCCGCTGGTTCCGCCTGGTTCCCCTCTGGTTCCCCGCTGGTTCCCCGCTGGTTCCCCGCTGGTTCCCCGCTGGTTCCCCGCTGGTTCCCTGCTGGTTCCCTGCTGGTTCCCTGCTGGTTCCCTGCTGGTTCCCTGCTGGTTCCCCGCTGGTTCCCCGCTGGTTCCCTGCTGGTTCCCTGCTGGTTCCCTGCTGGTTCCCTGCTGGTTCCCTGCTGGTTCCCCGCTGGTTCCCCGCTGGTTCCCGACTGGTTCCCCGCTGGTTCCCCGCTGGTTCCCCGCTGGTTCCCTGCTGGTTACCTGCTGGTTCCCTGCTGGTTCCCTCATGGTTCCCAGCTGGTTCCCCGATGGTTCCCCGCTGGTTCCCTGAAGGGTTGTACTGTTGAGGGCGGAACTATTGATTGATGATATATATGTATGTATGTATATATATATATATATATATGCTGTATAAGCCATTGGATGAGTGTAATAAGCTGGAAGATCCCATCTACTCCCCAGCCACTAACTCATCGGCTGGTTACTTCTATCCATTAGGTCATCTACTGAAACAACCCCAGGTCTCCACGTGGCGCCACCTCCTCGCCCACGCCTCAGTGACCACTATATTCACACACTGTAGGCCCCATCTGCCAAAAATTGGCCGCCCCCAGCAGCGACATATATACTGACACTGGCCAACATCCGGTTGAGGAGAGGTGGGCCGAGATGGCGCCACGGTAGTGTTGCATCTCACGGAGTATAAGAATAATCATAATAATAAGTAATATTCCCTTTGATATCTTTATACTCACATAATACGGTGTACATAATATATATATACAAACCGGCGGTACAGTGAGTGTATGTAGCGGGGCAGTGGTGCGTACACAGACGTGTGGTGCCCACCAACGGATCTGAGTGCAAGTAGGATGGAAGTTTGTAGATTAAGCAGGCTCCTCCAGTCGATAACTAGGGGAGTAGAGAGGGCTGGGGAGCAGATGGAAGCTTCCGGCCTTATTATACTTGTATAATGGCTTATACAGCATATATATGTACGCAGTGATACAATTATGCGAAATTAAGACCGCAGTACACAAACTCTCCGAGTGGGGCAGCACCATAAAGTGACAGTGAAGAAGCGCTTCATTGTTGATGATTAACTGATAAAATACTATGTACAATCACCTCCTCCACTGACCATAACACTGCTGAGCAGACATTAATTAACCATCAATCAGCCCACAGCAACAACGTCAAGAGCGTCATCAAACAGCAAAACATCCCCAAATAAAACACACACAAAAGGCTCAGCGAACACGCTTCATATTCCACGACACTAAATATGTCGTTGATGTCAGGATTCATGGCTCTTTGGGTGAGACGCTTTGTCAGGTACCACTGGACGCACTGGCCGAATTGGAGAGCGCAGGCTTCCCATATGGAAGGCCGCCAGTTCGAATCCCAGTCGCGTCAAACCATCAAACCACTAACTTATAAGATTGATACTTGTCGCTACCTAGCCTGGCGCTAGGCATTATTGGGACAGGGACAGGACTGGTCAGCTCAGTATCAGGATAATGTGACCTAGGGGGAAAGTTGGCCATGATGCCAGCGGCCTGGTCTTCCATTGGGGCAGCACTATAAAGTTACCTTGAGCACGCGTCGTAAAAAGTCGGTATTCATCCTGGTATGACGTTAGATGTTTCCAGGATGTAAAACACTAACACCCGGTGTCAGGTAGGAAATAATGGAGGTGGCAGGTTGTTTGAAATCCTAGTGACATCTAAGGTCATATCAGGACGAGCACCCACTTGTGACAGTGCGCAATCATGGCAACTTTATAGTGCTGCCTAACTGGAAGACCAGGCCACCAGCTCCATGACATGTGATATCCCAAAATGTCATATTATCTTGATACTGTGCAAGCCAGTTCTTGTCCTATCCTATTAATGCTGAGCGCCAAGCTAGGTAGCGACAAGTATCAATTATATAAATCATTGTTTGACTCGGCTTGAATTCGAACTCCCGACTCTTCCACTCGGGAGGCATGCGCTCTACCGATTCAGTCAGTAACTTTTGAGATATTTAAAATGCAAACAGGCAAACATAATTTTAGAAAGCATGCAAAAACTCTGACTTCTGCAGCAAATATTCCCTTTTATTTGGTGACAAATGTTTAATAAGTGCACCAGTATCTAAGTTTGATATGTAGATTCAAATCTAGATACTTGCTTTGGTTTTGAAAATGTAATGGCTTCATCGGACTATGCAGCTTTAAGGTGAACGATAGATCTTTGCTTCATTGGTGTTCGACACTTTTCGCTCGTTCTCCGCTGCTGATGGCTCTGCACAGTAAGACTCGGTGGTAACCAGCGCAGTGCATTGTGACACGCCATGGTGCTGTGACCAGCATTTCACTAGCAGGCAAAGCTTAGTGCTTCTGTATCGTAGATGAAACACTCGATCTGACACCCATTGACACTCGATCTGACACCCAATCTGACACTCGATCTGACACCCATTGACACTCGATCTGACACCCATTGACACTCGATATCCCGCTCAGTCACATTATCCTGACACCGAGCTAACCAGTCCTTGCCCTATCCCATTAATGCCGATCACCAGGCTAGGAAGCGACAATTATCAATGTTGTAAGTCATTGGTTTGAGTCGACGGGGAATCGAACTCCCGACCTTCCACACGTGAGGCCCGTGCTCTACCGAATAGTCCACCGCGCCCGGTGCTCTCATTGGAGTGTGCGGCTTTAAGAAGCTGCACCTGTCGCCTTCCGCAGACACGCACTTTGGCGTCTGGACGTCTGCACGCACTCTCAGCGTGCGTGACGTCAAATCACGTGACTTGTCCAACTAGTGGTGAGTCATGCAGGGTCGGCTGGCGCGTGTGTATATATAGATACAGTTAATGTAAGTTCTAAGTAAAGTTTCTCTGACTTTTCACCGGTGTCACCCTTAAAGGGGCATACTCCAATGGTTTGGAATTTCTGTAATTTTGTTTAGATGAATATATTAGGGTGATTGCTATAATCTTGGTAACCATGTCAAAAGTAGCCAGATAACACACCACACAGCTACGTACAAGCCTATGATATGTAAATAGGAGTAGGCTAGTCTAGGAATATGAGTAGAACAAAATAAAATACATATATGCCAAGAAAATCAAAAAAAACTAACATAGCCATACCAACCATCTATCTGCTACTGAAATGCAGGCAATCAAATAACTTATCAGCAGCTACTGTTTGGTAAGATAACACCAACACTACAACTGGCCAGCATTGAAAACAAGCCTGGGTACCCAGGTTTGTATGCTATGGACAGTATAAATACAGCCTCAATAACAAATAAATAGAAAAATATATATAAAAACAATCTATCTAATGGTAGTTCGCAGTAATTGTGCTTTAAAATGACTAACGTTAGAGACATGTGAAGTGTAAACAAGCACCATTTTCTATTTTTTTTGTAAATACAGTTTATTCATTGAATAACGTCTTTTGTCAGCGCCGTGGCACTGGTCTTCCAGCCATGTGACAATACAGTTATTTACAATATATGCAGCTAGCCCAAATCAGCTGAAATAACAATATCAAACATTCAAAGACTTACATATGGTATAGTTTGACAATAGCAATTAATTTAGGTACGTGTGTAAACACTCTTATTCAGTAGGCTTAAGCATTAGCAGCTTCTATTAAATTAACTTAGGATACCCTTCTACGTAGCCAAATCACTCACTAAGTGCAATAATATTTAAATTCCATATGTAGTTTCAAATCTAGGTAACTGTTTTGCATTTGGAAATTTGATGCTTTTACCAGACTATCCAACTTTAATGCAAATTGAGGGAATCAATGTTCAACCACCTGCAAGATGAAGTTTCACAGAAAGGCAGAGACAGTATGCCTACCTTCCAGCACTCGAAACTAGTTATATACTGAACATGGATGTTGCGACCTTCGGTATTTGGATAATTACTTAATTGAAATATGT
This sequence comes from Branchipolynoe longqiensis, assembly GCA_030323885.1. Taxonomy (NCBI): domain Eukaryota; kingdom Metazoa; phylum Annelida; class Polychaeta; order Phyllodocida; family Polynoidae; genus Branchipolynoe; species Branchipolynoe longqiensis. The sequence goes on from CM059198.1 coordinate 77,554,756, forward strand.
CTTGTTCTCTAAGGCACCTTTTAGAATTATATCGGCTTTCGTGGATGTTCTTTGACGATAGATGGAATGAGTGTCGCACTCCTTGCTAAACATTATGTGATATATAACGAAACAATATTTGCTTAATGAAATGTGTTCATAGTATCTGTTGTCAGTGCCATAGCACTGGTCTTATGACTGCGAGGCTTTAGTGTTCCATGTTCATAGGTATCAACACAATTCTTTTACCTGGTGTTCACTGTGGCGGAATGGTTAGAGTGTCTGACATTTGTCTAGGTCGGACTCCTAATCTGAAGGTCTGGGGTTCATTTCCCCATGCAATTACCTCTGCCTATTTGGATTTGCACCGCTGTGTATAACTTACAGCATCATCAAAGGCCAGTTGCTCTCATACAATGTCTATATGTTGTGGGAGTTTTAAAATCCCTTGGGTCGGTAAAAGTGTAGGCTATCGACCAACTGTCTAATGGTGAAAACAAGTATATTCAGACTTCTCCATGATAGGCAGTATAAGTCTTCAGCTATACCTGGTTTATATAGTAAATTGAAGTGTAAAGCAAATTCTGAAATTAAAGCGTACACAACGCAATAAGTAATGAGCATGATGTACATTAGATCATTATTCGAGTATAAATTCACGGAAGTTGGCCAGCAACCACCCCTGGTTATATCCGCCCAGTGGCGCCCCCTCTCGGGCCTCAGTGGATTCACTGAGGTCGAGGCTCCTTCCCTCACTCTCCGCATTACTGATTGGAATAAGATGGGTTGGAGAAATGAGTTGAGCGACTTTGTAGGTCATGGGATTCGAACCTGCAGGTTCGAATTCTGGCCGAGTCAAAGCAGCGACTTAAAGATTGATATGTGTCGCTACATAAAATGATGTCAGCAGATCTTTAAGAATATTTGTTTGATGCGGTAGGGTCGCAACCGGTTTTAGTGTTGAAAGTCTTTGGTTTCACTCAGGCAGGAATCAAACTCACCACTTCCTGTAAAAGAAGTGACAGTCCTCCTCATTCAGCCATCTTATCCTTTATAATTAAGCTAATATTAATACTTCATTCAATGGTAGTGTATGTGTGGATATTATTTATGCGGACGCAAGCATCTTAGTTTAACCGCCATTACAGCAGACCAATTTTGTACACGCATTGGTTAAGATTGAACCACACAAAGATCTGACAATCGTAAAGAGATGTAAACTGCAGCGGTATGGCCATATTTCCCATCCATCAGGGTCTCGCAAAGCAGAGGGAAAGGGAGAAGAATACTAGGCAGACAAAGGAGGAGGTGGGAAGACAACATCAGGAATGGATGCGCCTGGAGTTCGGCAAGTGCCAGAGGGCGGTGGAGAACACAGATAAACAGAGAAAACTGGTCGCAACGTCATCTCTGGTGCCCGAACGACCCTAGCATTTATCGGATTGATTTGTTTGCTTGTTGTTGTTTTACGTCCTAGCAACATCTAAGGTCATATCAGGACGGGTACCGACTTGTGACAGTGCACACTCATGGCGATTTTATAGTGCTGCCCCACTGGGAAATCAGGCCGTCGGCACCATGACCCAATATCCCACTCAGTCACATTATCCTGACACCGAGCTAACCAGTCCTTGCCCTATCCTAATAATGCCGAGCACCAAGCTAGGAAGCGACGAGTATCAATTTTTAAGTCATTGGTTTGACTCGACCAGGAACCGAACACATGTATAAGGTCACCAGATGATGGTGCCACCTACTAGGCAAAGCCAGTACTAGACCAAGTCCCACCAAACAGCATATGACATGGCTAAGGACATGCTAATCCGATTATTTCCAGCCCCAATGAGATTACAACTCCCAGCACTGTGTCGTAATGTGGGTCGCGTGTAGATGGTGGGTGACACTTTGTATTGTTAAACTGACAGGTGTAGATTACACTAAGGTGACAATAGATGTGTAGGTGAAAGGGCATTGATGAGAGATGACCCACCCACTCTCACCCGACCTCTGATATACTTATGCAGAAACAAAGACAAATTATAATTATAATACCTAGATGAAATACTCACTCCTATCCAGAGCAAGGCTGCATGACAAACATGTCTAAATATAATCAAAACAGCTTTGATATAAAAAAAAAGAGATCTGAGGCTCTTGGTTCCAGTGGCTGGTGTTTATCTATATTGGCTTAGAGTTGGTGAAATGGGAGAGAATGCACAACGATGACGGCCATACAAAGCTCTGGATTCAACTTTTCAAGTTATTCATCTCCATGATTTAATGTATTCTACAATTCAAAAGCACAGGGTAAATAAAAGGAATTATGGCCAGATTGTATTTTGCTTCTTGGAATAAGAATTAATGTTGACATTTCCATAATCCAACCTTGTGACGCTTGTTCTAGCGGGTTGTTCAGCAGTCCTGTCTCAGGAACAGGGCTGTGGGGGTAACTGTGTAATACCATATTGACTGAAAGTTCCTCCTGTGTGTGTGGCGCGAGGGGTTCCCACCCACCAATTTCCCCGGCAGCTGGGGGGGGGGGGGGGGCACTCCCCCAATGCCCCACGGAGGAATAGATAATTAAAGTACATGAGGCTCTTTCATTTATACTCGTATAATGCTGTAAAATATTCCGATAAATGATGCAATGGTGGGGGAATGCAAATGTTCTATTTGTTAAACAGGTATATAGGTCCAGGTGCATAGATGTTTATGTAGTTGCTGGCGGTGCTTGATTCATTGGTAAATAGACATTGTGGTGCTAGTAAGATAGTGTGTAAGGGGCACATGGAGCTCTACCCCCTCTGCTAGTCATGGATCACCACACACTCAGCTCAGGGCAGGTGGTGGCCAAGGGAGCCACACCGTGTGCTGGTGGTGGGCAGATCACTGTAACTATGGGGACCGGAAATGCTTGTTTCTCAGTGGTAGAGCTGTAGATGCTTGATTCTCATTGGGAGAATGTGGTCAGGTGATATATTATACTGGATCCATGTACCATATAAATAATAAACCTGAGGGCTTGGCTCTCTCTCTCCTTTCACTCTTTATACTCTTCCTTTCTCTTTTTGCCTGTATTGATTTCACTGTCGCCTGCCTACACAAACCACAGATTCCAGCCATGGACTTTACAATGCGTTATACATCACATAATGCAGCATTACATAGCGAAATTCCTCTATACATATGCAATAACAAGCGAACAACTTCACGGTAATACTCCCACACATCATACATGTCTTCGACATATTTTCTGTCCTGATATGACCTTAGATGATCCCAGGAAGTAAAATCCCAATAACCAACCAATCAAGATATTTGAAGTCACTTCGCCCACCGACTTTAACCTGTTACAAATGTGTACTTGTACGTCAATAATGTCGTTGAATTATGCACAGTTTGTTTGTTGTTATATGTATTAGCAACATTTATGGTCATATCAGGACAGGTACTGAGTTGTGACAGTGCATACTCATGGTGACTTTATCGTGCTGCCCCACTGGGAGACCAGGCCATCAGCACCATGACCCGATATCTCAAATAGTCGCAATATCCTGATACTGTTCTAACCAGTCCTTGTCCTATCCTATTAATACCGAGTGCCAGGCTAGGTAGTGACACGTATCAATTTGATGAGTCATTGCTTTGACTTTACCAAGTATCTGTGCTACACAGTCTTGCAATAAGCAGGAACCAGGCCGTGTCCTTACATCACCTCTGCTGTACATCCACTCTGCGCCTATTAACATTGCCTTCTGAGGCTGAGGCAATCATGCTTATACCACAGCCTGGCGCCACTTTGCATATACTACTATGTTCACTGCAGGTTGAACCCGGGTCAAAGCGCACTTCTCATAAACTACTCAGACTCCCCCTGGTGGCCGTGACCGGCCTTCATGGACTACTGCCTTCACAGCAACAAGCTGGCGCGGTGGCCTAATCAATAGAGCGCGGGCCTCCCGTGTGGAAGGTCGGGAGTTCGGTTCCCGGTCAAGTCAAACCAATGACTTATACAATTTATACTTGTCGCTTCCTAGCCTGGCACTTGGCATTAATAGGATAAGGCCAGGATGGGTTAGCTCAGTGTCAGGATAATATGACTGAGTGGTACTTTGGGTAATGGTGCAAGCGGCCTGATTTCCCAGTGGGGCAGCACTATAAAGTGGTCATGAGTGTGTGCTGTCACAAGTCGGTAACCGTCCTGATATGACCTTAGATGTTGCCAGGACGTAAAAATCCCAACAACCAACCAAGCAACAAGCGGAACATATCTTACCGCTGTGACTGAAAGGTTACGGGGTTGACCTTTCAGTTGCACCAACACTAGGACATTATTGATCTATGATTAAGGGTGTGTATTTTACTACGGCATTCCCACAAGGATTTCCATCGCATTCTACTGAGATGTATTGGTAATTATTAATCGTAGCCTTCTCTTGGACTGGGAAGCTGTGTACGTGAATGTACCTTACCTGTATAGAGAAGGAAAGCAATCGTTAAGGAGATTAAGGAAGCAAGATATAGAATAATCAGTACAATATATAAACAAGTAATTCCCTGCTTATCGTTTATACTCGCATAATATTGTATTCATCACATACACAGAATAACACTTCTTTCCTATACAATGCATTTTATGTTGTTGCACCAACCATTCCTTACATATGTACATAGCGTGTTCTATATTAGAATATTTTCTACAGTGTTGATTACATAAACCTCGAATATAAATCACTTATCATCCACAAACTGGGCGACAATGGGTGGATTGAATCGGTAAATGCATTGTTTTGACATACCCTGGTGATAATATGTGCAATTAATGCATTGAGCTGCAACAGAAGGGCGATAATGTGTGCAGTTAATGCGTTGAGCTTCCATAGCTAGGCGATAATCAGTGCATCAAATGCACAAAGCTTCCAACAGCTGGGCGGATAATGGATGCATTACAAGAACTGAGCGGCCATAACTCTCAGCTAAGTAAATCAACGACTAGCGAATAACTACAATGTATCCATTAAGCATACAATGATGATTACTGTACAGCCGCAATGAATGTTGCACCCTCTATTTGCTGGGGAGAAAGGCTGAGGATGACGGTGAGAGGGAGGGCTGGTTTTGGGGGGTACTATCGGCTGGATGCATCTGTGTGTGTGGTGAGGGGGGTGGGGAGAGGCAGCCTCTTCGATATGAGTGCTACTTCTAATGGCGACTGATGTCTATTGCGCGAAAGCTCTGATCAATACGCGAAGCGAAGTGTGCAGGACAGTGATGCATCTGGTGCTTGGCAGCACACAGAATGACTGATGTAGGACCGGCTAATGTGGGTGTGGGTGTCGGCACTTGCAGCTGTGAAGCCCCCCTACCCACTCATCCACTACCACCCACATCCCCTATCTCCCCACTCCCTGCCTTCTTTGCATGTTTGCCTTCGAATGCGGCCCCCCCCCCCCACCACAACCGACTTGGATAACCTGCCCACCCGCTGATGCTGACTGAATACCAACTAGCTCACACTGCCTCCCTCACTAGCTCCCACTGCTCATCCACCAGCTCACACTGCTCACTCACTGGCTCACACTGCTCACCCACCAGGTCATACTGCCTCACCGACCAACTCATACTGCTCCCCCACCAGCTCATATTGCCTCACCCACTAGCTCACACTGCTCACCCATCAGCTCACACTTCCTCGCCCACCAGCTCACAATGCCCCGCCTACCAGCTCACACTACCTCGACTACTAGCTAATACTGCTTACCCACCAGCTCACACTGCCCCGCTTGATTACCAACTGACACTGCCTCGGAAACTAGCTCACACTGCTCACCCACCAGCGCAATCTGCTCACCCATCAGCTTACAATGACACTGCCTCGCTCATCAGCTCACACTGCCTGGCTCACCAGCTCACACTGCATCTCCCGCCAGCTGACAGTGCTCACCGACTAGCTCACACTGCGCACTTACAAGTGCACACTGCTCACCCACTTAATAACCCAATGATTTGATTGGCTTAAAACCATCTTCATTTTTAGAATACCGAATATATTTGCACAGTTCCTTTGCTTAGTGCTTGATTTATGGAGTGTTGGAGCTTAAGCAATATATATAATATATATGTAAGTATGTGTGTCGTGGCGTTGATGAAACAGGGAAATATTTCGCAAAGGGCACTTTTCAAACCCATTTCTCTTGTCATTCCGGAGCTCGTGTGCTAACCATTACGCCACCAAGGCAGCCTGATGTCACGACCCTATCCACACCCACCTGTTTGTGTGGTTCCTTCCCTGAGAGGTGAACCCAGACTACACTATATACATAACACCCTTTGCGGGGACCGAATGGGTAGAGAGCCAGCTTCGCATGCAGAAGGTCGAGAGTTCAATTCCCGATCGAATAAAACCAGTAGTTTACTAAATTGATACTTGTTGTTACCTAAACTGACGCTCGGCATTACAATGATAGGGCAAGGGCTGGCTATCTCAGTATCAGGATAATGTGACTGAGGGCGATATTGGCTAGTGGTGTCGGCGGCCTAGTTTCACAGTAGGGCAGCACTATGATGTCGCCATGAGTGCACACTGTCAAAGTCGGTACCCGTCCGAATGCGACCTTAGATGTTGGCAGGACATAAATCTCCAACACACTATATACATGGTGCATTACATGATGTATACCGAATTATGCAAGTATAAAAGTGTGGAAGGGAATCATTATCTATTTTATTTGACCTGTTATTCTATTCAGCCTCCTCTGCTTGACGGAGGTGGTGCCACCAGTTCCCATAGTTACTACCAAACTGCCACGGACACTGGAACATTTCTTGTTATCTTTTTACGCAAGGGCCACTATCCCCTAGCCACTGAGGGAAAACACACCCGCCCCACTCTTGTGTCTTTGTTGGACTGCAGCAGCCCCTTTATATGATATATCATGCACCCCACTCCATCAACGACAACCACAACCAGCACACACCCACCGACACCATAATCCAAACTTCCAAACCACACACACACTTGCTAACCACACACACCCGCCCTCAAACTTCATAACCACACACACACATGCCCACACACTTCCTAACCACACACACATGCCCACACACTTTCTAACCACACACACCCATGCCCACACACTTCCTAACCACACACATGCCTTCATATACTGTGCCAGCCTCCCCGTCTGCCCCTGTTCTCTAAGAAGTCTGGGAGCCCGTCCCTGTAGACTCATAAGTCAGCCCTGCCGGGATCAGCGAAGGAAGTTGAGGGGACATGCAAGCACCCCGCCATCACCCAAAGGTCCCCGGCCAACCCTCCTCTGTTACCGGCCCTCCCGCCTCCCGCCTCCCGCCTCCCGCCTCCCGCCTCCCGCCTCCCGCCTCCCGCCTCCCGCCTCCCGCCTCCCGCCTCCCGCCTCCCGCCTCCCGCCTCCCGCCTCTCGCCTCCCGCCTCCCGCCTCCCGCCTCCCGCCTCCCGCCTCCCGCCTCCGCCTCCGCCCCGCCTCCCGCCTCCCGCCTCCCCGCCCTCCCGCCTCCCGCCTCCCGCCTCCCGCCTCCCGCCTCCCGCCTCCCGCCTCCCGCCTCCGACCTCCCGCTCCCGCCTCCCGCCTCCCGCCTCCCGCCTCCCGCCTCCCGCCTCCCGCCTCCCGCCTCCCGCCTCCCGCCTCCCGCCTCCCGCCTCCCGCCTCCCGCCTCCCGCCTCCCGCCTCCCGCCTCCCGCCTCCCGCCTCCCGCCTCCCGCCTCCCGCCTCCCGCCTCCCGCCTCCCGCCTCCCGCCTCCCGCCTCCCGCCTCCCGCCTCCCGCCTCCCGCCTCCCGCCTCCCGCCTCCCGCCTCACGCCTCCCGCCTCACGCCTCCCGCCTCCCGCCTCACGCAACCCCGGTCCTCAGCCCGCCCTTCCCGTCCCCTCCCCGTCCCCTCCCAGTCCCCTCCCCGTCCCCTCCTCGTCGCACCGACCCTGTCCCCTTTCCATCCCAGTTCTCCCCTCCCCATCCCTCTCCCCGACTCCTTCCCATCCGACTTCACCTCCCCCTCCCCACTCTCCCTCCCCTCCCTCCCCTCCCCGCACCTGCCACCCACTTATCGTACCCCTCCCCCCTCATGCCCCTCCCCCCTCATGCCCCTCTCCAGAGTACATCAAGGCGTGGTCTCAGCCCCAGCCTGTACCGTGCCCACCGCCTTACAAACACATCACTGTTCGCAATCACCGAACGACTTCAGCACCTGCTTTGTCTGTTCAAGCACCAGCCGGGTTGGTGTTGTTTGTTGGGGTTTTACATCCTAGTGCTCGCCGTGATTATGACCTTTGCTCCCGACACTGCATTACGCAATCACCACCAACTAACTCACTAACTAACATGCTGGTAACATCTAAGGTCAAATCAGGGCAGGTACCGACTTGTGAAACTGCACACTCATGACAACTTCATAGTGCTGCCCCACTGGTGAGCCAATCCACTGACATAATGACCCGATTCCTGACTCAGTCACATTATCCTGTCGCCGCACTAACCAGTTCTTGTCCTATCCTAGTAATGCCGAGCGCCATGCTATGTCAGTGACAAGTATCAATTTTGTAAGTGATTGCTTTGACTCGGCTAGGATTCGAACTCCCGGTACAGGAGGCCAATGCTCTTAGTGGTTTGGCCACCGCGTCCGGTCCCAGTCGAGTATCGATGAGTTCCAAATTTCATATCACTGTGAAGCATTTAGCCATTTGCACACATCATTGGAACGGTGAATAAACTATTGAATGTCAATTTGATGAACACTGAAAATAGATGTACATTCATACTTTCCAACTGTCGACGGAGCTCAGGAATGTCAGCCACAATGTAAAACATTGCGACTTGTTGGTTCCGCAGCCCAAATAAAGTGATAGTTAAATAAGTGACGAGGGGGGGGAGGTGATCCAACAGACAAGTCTCCTTTAGAAAGTGGTACTTTTGTTGGGTGGGAGTGAGGGTGTGTGTGGAGGGTGTGTGTGTGGAGGGTCTGTGTGTGGAGGGTGTGTGTGTGTGTGTAGGACGACACGGTCAAGGTTAAATCAGACGTGATGGGATCTTGGAGCGACTTGGGACAATTAGTGCCATGAGTGTTTTAGTGTTGCCATTCCCTGACACCAATCAATATCCATGTCACATGTCCATTTAAATAATCCCGCGCTCGGGCATAAATATCCATTTGATAGCCTTGACGTAACCTCCAGTCAAATATAAGAATCATCGCCTGTCAACTGTTGTCTGTCCAGCTCTTCCTACAGACATGCCCCTGTGACCTATGGTGGTATTACTCAAGTCTACTTCCCTTTACCCACCACTCATTCGCCAAACCGCACACAGTAGTCGAATTGGTAGAGCGCAGGCCCCCCATGCGGGAGATCAGGAGTTCGACTCCGGGTCGAGTCAAACCAATGACTTATAAAATTGATACTTATCACTTCCTTGCTTGGTGTTCGGCATTAATAGGATAGTGCAAGGACTGGTTATCTCAGTGCCAGGATAATATCACTGAATGGGTTATCGGGTCATCGTGCTGGCACTAGCAGTCTGGTCTCCCAGTGGGTCAGCATTGTAAAGTCAGCAATGAGTGCGCACTGTCACAAATCGGTACCCATCCTGATATGACCTTAGGTTGCCAGGAGGTCAAACTCCACGAACCAACCACGTCAAGTATAGTTTACATTATCTAGTGCTGATTGGGTAGGTGAGAGGCCTGTGTACAAGTGTAGTAGTCTGCACTGCACTCTCAGTATGTATGGATATGCTTATTGCAACGGGTAGCCTAGCAAGTTTAATGGTTAGCGCACTAGACTGGAATGGAAGAGGTGTTGGTTCGAGTCCTGCGCATACAGCCAACAGGCGATGCTTACTTTTTGTGCTGGGGTTCTTTTAACAAACAAACAAACAAATCCTGTTCTAGGCACAATATTAAATAAACAAACAAACGAATCCTGGTCTAGGCACAATATTAAACAAATAAACAAAGAAATCCTGGTCTAGGTGCATCATCAAACAAACAAACAAATGAATCCTTCTCTAGGCAGAATATTAAACAAACAAACAAACAAACGAATCCTGGTCTAGGCACCATATTAAACAAACAAACAAACGAATCCTGCTCTAGGCACAATATTAAAGCTGCATAGTCCGATGAAGCATAAAGTTTTCAAAATCAAAAAAAGTATCTAGATTTGATTATACATATCTAACTTAGATACTGATACACTTAATAAGTATTATTGCCACATAGAAGGGAACACTGAGTCAATTTAATAGAACCTGTTACTGCAGAAGCCTATGTTATCAGAGTGTTGGCATGGTTGCCAAAATTATTTTCATATGTTTGAATTTCAAATATCTCAAAAGCTAGCCATTTCAATTCAAAGTTACTTCAAACTAAAGTAAGGTAGATTATAATGATCAATTTAATATATTTATCTCAGAAAAATGTCAGAAACTCAAAATCATCGGACTATGCAACTTTAAACAAACAAACAAATCCTATTCTAGGTACAATATTAAACAAACAAACAAATCCTGCTCTAGGCACAATATTAAACAAACAAACAAATCCTGCTATATGCACAATATTAAACAAACAAACGAATCCTGCTCTAGGCACAATATTAAACAAACAAACAAACACATCCTGCTCTATGCACAATATTAAACAAACAAACGAATCCTGCTATAGGCACAATATTAAACAAACAAACAAACCCTGATCTAGGCACAATATTAAACAAACAAACAAATCCTGCTCTATGCACAATATTAAACAAACAAACAAATCCTGCTCTAGGCACAATATTAAACAAACAAACAAATCCTGCTCTAGGCACAATATTAAACAAACAAACAAACGAATCCTGCTCTAGGCACAATATTAAACAAACAAACAAATCCTGCTCTATGCACAATATTAAACAAACAAACAAACGAATCCTGCTATAGGCACAATATTAAACAAACAAACGCATCCTGCTCTATGCACCATATTAAACAAACAAACAAACGAATCCTGCTCTAGGCACAATATTAAACAAACAAACAAATCCTGCTCTATTCACAATATTAAACAAACAAACAAACGAATCCTGCTATAGGCACAATATTAAACAAACAAACGCATCCTGCTCTATGCACAATATTAAACAAACAAACAAACGAATCCTGCTATAGGCACAATATTAAACAAACAAACACATCCTGATATATGCACAATATTAAACAAACAAACGAATCCTGTTCTAGGCACAATATTAAACAAACAAACAAATCCTGCTCGAGGCACAATATTAAACAAACAAACAAACAAATCCTGCTCTAGGCACAATATTAAACAAACAAACAAATCCTGGTCTAGGCACAATATTAAACAAACAAACAAATCCTGCTCTATGCACAATATTAAACAAACACAGAAATGAATCCTGTTCTAAGCACAATATTAAACAAACAAACAAATCCTGGTATAGGCACAATATTAAACAAACAAACAAACGAATCCTGTTCTAAGCACAATACTAAACAAACAAACAAATCCTGCTCTTGGCACAATATTAAACAAACAAACGAATCCTGCTCTAGGCGCAATATTAAACAAACAAACGAATCCTGCTCTAGGCGCAATATTAAACAAACAAACAAATCCTACTCAAGGCGCAATATTAAACAAACAAGTAAACCCACAAATCCTGCTCTAGGTGCAACATTAAAGAACCAAATAAACAAATGAATCCTGCTCTAGGCGCAATATTAAAGAAACAAGCAAACAAATTCTGCTCTAGACACAATATTAAACAAACAAACAAATCCTGCTCCAGACGCAATATTAAACAAACAAATGAATCCTGCTCTAGGCGCAATATTAAAGAAACAAGCAAACAAATCCTGCTCTAGATGCAATATTAAACAAACAAACAAATCCTGCTCTAGACGCAATATTAAACAAACAAATGAATCCTGCTCTAGGTGCAATATTTCTCATTTGTATTAATTCAACAAGACTGGTGCCGTGACCAGTATGGTATACTGAACCTACCTAACCTACCCTGTGTATGTGCATTGTACGTATGTGTATGAAATTAACAGACTTTACCTGTAAAGCACAACAACAAGAGCCGAAATAGATTTGTCGTTTTTGCGCCTAAGCTCTGCATCTATATATATTGTAGTTCTTCTAATACATGCTTGGTATGGATGCATGTATCGTGGGAGGGGTGATGAAAATGGGAAATATTGCGGCGAGAGCGCGACATCTCCCACATCTCTTCCCATTCCCCAGTGTGCTAACCATTACACCACCTACGTTCCTCGATGTCACCACCCTGCACATGCCTAGCTGTCTATGCGGATCCTTGCCTGATAGGTCAGTGCAGAGTACTACACATGTATATAAGATCAATTAAAAATAATATTAAACAATATCCAATATCAAATTGGAAGCATCACTTATTGCATCCGACCAAATCCTTGTCCTACCCAAACAGGAAGCGGACGCTCAACTCATGTGGTTATCCGTTAGCTTCTTGTCGTGTGTGGCTTGTGAGGATGTAATCAAGTTTGGTACTAGACTGGGTGGTCCTGCCTGGTGAATCTGCGCAATCATACACCTCCCCTCTGATTGGACAGAGTGCGGTGGCCGAATCGGTAGAACGCGGGTCTAGGGTGCGGGACATCGGCAGTTCGCTTCCTTCCCAGTCGAGTTAAACCAAGGACTTATAATTAAATTTATACTTGTTGCTTCCTAGCCTGGTGCTTGGCATTAATAGGATAGGGCAAGGACTGGTTAGCTCAGTGTCAGGATAATGCGGCTGAGTGGGATATTGTGTTGTGGTGCCGGCAGCCTGATTGTGCAGTGGGGCAGCACTATAAAAGTGCCATGAGTGTGCACTGTCACAAGTCGGTACCTGTCCTGATGTTGCCAGGATGTAAACCTCCAACCACCAACGAACCGCCTTTCTGATTCCATACAGATCTCACTCTCCCAACACAATCAGTGGCAGGTAATTTGAAATGGGAATCTAGTAGGGTAGATCACTTTCTCATTTCCTCGTTTGTTCATTAACTCCTCACGCTGATTCGGCAACAGATAGACAACAAAATGTAAGCCCCAAGTGCATTGGTTAGTTGGTTGTTGGAGTTTTACGTCCTGGAAACATCGAAGGTCATGCCAGGACGGGCACCGATTTGGGACAGTGTGACCTCATGGCGACTATAAAGTGGAAGGTGGGGGATGGTTGGGGTAGAGATGGGGCTGGGAAAGCCAGGACCCTAACAAGTGTGATGGGAGAGGTGTTACGGGAGAGGCGTGATGCGAGAGGTGTTATGGGAGAGGTGTGATGGGAGAGGTGTGATGGGAGAGATGTTACGGGAGAGATGTGATGCGAGAGGTGTGATGGGAGAGGTGTTACGGGGAGGTGTGATGGGAGAGGTGTGTGTGATGGGAGAGGTGTGTGTGATGGGAGAGGTGTGTGTGATGGGAGAGGTGGGATAGGAGAGGTATGAAGGGAGAGGTGTGATGGGAGAGGTGTGTGTGATGGGAGAGGTGTGATAGGAGAGGTGTGATGGGAGACATGTGATGGGAGCCTGCTCTTCCAGCCTGCCCCACTGGAAGAGCAGGCTGCCAGCACCATGACCTGATATCCCACTCAGTCACATTATCCTGACACTGAGCCAACCAGTTCTTGCCCTATCCTATTAACACCGAGCGCCTGCCAATAAGCGCCATCTATCAATTTTGTAAGTCATTGATTTGACTCCACCAGGGTTCGACCCCCACGTGGGTTCGAATCCTGCCATCTACCAAAACAGGATACAGACGCTCCACTCATTCGGCTATCCCGTCTGAACTCCCGAAGTGCATTGCATTATAAATCTGCGTCTAGGTCACGTGGTGTCTGTGATCTTACTGCGGACATGTCACGTGACCGATGACGGTGTCACAGTGGCGCCACCCGGCGGGCACGGATGTGAACTAGGCAATCTGGCGGCAGTCCGTGCAGCGTGCTTTGTTAGCAGAGACTTGTACAATTCCCTAATGTTGCTGTCTGAGTGTACATTTCGCACATTGCTTATATCCAGATCGAGGCTGAGCCTTTAAATGTGGCATTGAATAAGGAGCGCTTGACATTTACTTTCCAGCTGCATGTGTAGGAGTTAGCAGCGGGATGTAGCTCAGGCGGTAGAGTGTCCACCTTTGAAGCTGTCGGTCATCGGATCGATCCTGCTCAGTGGACCCGTTTGCAGTTTGGGTTATTTTCCGTTCCAACCAGTGGTCCACAACTGGTTCATCAAAGGTTGTAGTATGTGCTGTCATGTCTGTGGCAAACACAATATAAAAAACCCTTGCTGCTTATCAGAAAGAGTAGCCTATGTGGCGGCAGCAGGTTTTCTCCAACTAAATATGTCAGAATGACCATATGGTTGATGTCCAATAGCCGATGACAAAAATCAATGTGCTCTGGGGTCATCGTTTAATAAAAGAAGCTTGACTTTTGTGGAGGAGTTCTTCCATTCATTGATTTATGGAGAGATTGTGTATGGAGAGTGAAACATGGCGGCGGTCACAATGTGAGGCTACACCAATACTACAACAGGTAATCCCCGGCACAACCACAACGAGGCTCTCAGGGGCCCACCAATCAGAGGCCGCACTCGGGGTCATGTGACCGGGGGGTAGAGGCCAGTTCGTCCGGAAACGGGAAGTGAAGCATGGACTGACCTGGGCATTAGTTGGGATTTCGGGGGAGGGGGGAGGGGGAGGGGGTAGGGGGAGCAGGAAGGGGAGGTGTGGTGGTGGTGGTGGGGGGGGGGGGCGGGGTAAAGGTTAGATTGGGTAGGTGTAATGGGGTTTAGGGTTGAGAGGTTAGGGTGGTGGTGACGAGGGTGGGGGAGGGAGAGGGGGAGGGTTAGATTTGGTGGGCGTACTGGGGGGGGGGGGGGGGGGGGGTGAGAGGTCAGGGGTCAGGGTGGTGGTGTTGGGGGGAGAGAGGGTGCGTCTGTAGTCTGACCGAGGAGGCGGGTTGATAGGAATGAGACAGAGCAGTATTCTGTCTGTTTGGTAGGTCTGTACTGTGTGTAATGTGCGTGGTTTGTGTGGTGTGTGTGTGGTGTGTGTGGTGTGTGTGTGGTGTGTGTGGTGTGTGTGGTGTGTGTGGTGTGTGTGGTGTGTGTGATGTGTGTGGTGTGTGTGATGAGTGTGGTGTGTGTGTGGTGTGTGTGATGTGTGGGTGTGTGTGGTGTGGGTGGTATGTGTGGTATGTGTGGTGTGTGTGGTGCTGGTGTGTGTGGTATATATGGGGGTGGGAGCGTGGTTAGGGGGTGGCCTATTATTGGGTTGAGCTGAGGGGGCCATGCCAGTACATGCCAGTAATCAGTTAAGCGCAGTAGTAGCCAATCACGATAACAGTGAACAGTAGGGGTGATTGGGTTGGTTGGTTGATTGTTGGAGTTTTACATCCTGGCAACAGCTAAGGTCATATCAGGATGGGGGGGTGATTGGGTGAAGGGTGGTTATGTGAGTGTGTCCACAGGGGACATAGGCGTGGAATGATGGGGGGGAGGGGGGGTTGTAGAACAGGTGACTGTCAAATCATTGCTGACCGGCCACAAAGAACATGAAAGCGGGTCTGGGGAGAACATCGCTTTATTTCTACCTCAGGCGGCCAGCACTGGGCAATGTGGTTTATATTTTCTTTATCACCGGGCGACCACCTGACATGGACATGAGGCTTATGTAACGGTGAAGGAATATGAAGCAAACAAAGAAATATCAGTGCCAGCATTATGAATACAATGATGATGAGGTAACCAGAGACCTCTGGGCATCTAAACTGAATGGTCATCGAGGGTGTAAGCCAGGCATGCCCACAGCATGACAAAGGATAGATGAGCTTATACATGTTCCTTGGGTGAAATTCTTGAGAATTCTTGAGAATTCTTGAGAATTCTTGAGAATTCTTGAGAATTCTTGAGAATTCTTTAGAATTATTGAGAATTATTGAGAATTATTTAATATTATTGAGAATTATTGATAGTTACTGAAATGAAAGAAGGAGCGGTGGGTGGATGACGAAGGAGGTGCAGTTTGTCGGCTTTCCGCAGGAGAGTGCCCTTCTGGTGTGAGCCGAAATGAGGGGGGTGAGCTGGGGGAGCAGAGAGCTGTGATTGGCTGCTCTGTGATTGGCTAGCCATGTGGGCCAATGAGAAGGGAGGGAGCTGTGAGTGGCATGACACCCCCCGCCCCCACCCCCACCCCCAGACTGGAGGGTGGGCAGGGCAAACATGGGGAGTGATCTGATGTTCCCTGTGTCCCAACAATGACCACAACTGAGCGTCCTCCGCTCATGCATGACCATTGCAGCGCGCAAGCCCATTGTGCATAAGGCGAAAGCAGCTTTGAAGGCAGTTTATCTCCTGCTGTAAGACAATTATAGCCGATATAGAGATAAATCCGATATGTTGCTTAGCAACCTGACGTCACATATCAGCTGGGTGACTATATTTACTCATGCCCCGGTCACATGCACGTTAGTGAACGTAACTGAACGTAGGTGAACGCAGTGCATGCTAACTTGGCTCAAACGTGGTGTAAGTACGTTAAACTATGTTGAAATACGTTAAGGTATGGCAAGTTTTGGTATGGATAAATACGTTATGGTACAGATAAATATGTTATGGTATGGACGCTGGTACCTTCAACTACGTTCAACTAGGTTCAACTTGGTTAGCCTCCGCTACGTTCACCTACATCCAGTAATGGCTATGTGACCAGGGTATCGTCCACATATGCCAGATCACGCTAGAGTATGCCAGAGTATGCCAGAGTACGCCAGAGTATGCCAGAGTACGCCAGAGTACGTGAGAGTATTCCAGCGTATGCTAGAATATCCTAGAGCATACTAGAGTATCATCACGGATGCAAATTCAGCCCCTAACGTAGCTCTCTTCTGAACATGTCCAAAAATTAAATTGGAACTCACGGCCCACCCACATTATTACCAAGTTAGCATCGCGGAGAAGTATGGATGCTGGTACATTCAATTATGTTCAACTATGTTCAACTATGTTCAACTAGGTTAGCCTCCACTACGTTCAACTACGTTCAGTAACGTGTATGTGACCGGGCCTTAACTGTGTTCTATAACGTAATCATGTACTGCACACTGATATGACCTTAGATGTTGCCAGGACGTAGAACTCCAACAACCAACCAACCTTTACTGCATGCATGACATTTAGTGCACACATGACCTTTAGTGCACACATGCCATTTAATGCATATATGCCATTTAGTGTACATACATTTAATGTATACAATACATTTAGCGCCACACATGACTTTTAGTGTACACATGATGTTTAGTGCACACATGACAGTTAGTGTACATCCAGTTAGTGTATATGATACATTTAACCCACACAATACATTTTGTGTACACATGCCATTTAGTGTGCACATAACATTTAGTGTATACACTACATCTAACACACATGGCATTTAGTGTACATCCAGTTAGTGTATATGATACATTTAACCCACACAATACATTTAGTGTACACATGCCATTTAGTGTGCACATAACATTTAGTGTATACACTACATTTAACACACATGGCATTTAGTGTACATCCAGTTAGTGTATATGATACATTTAACCCACACAATACATTTAGTGTACACATGACATTTAGTGTGCACATAACAGTTAATGTATACACTACATCTAACACACATGGCATTTAGTGTACATCCAGTTAGTGTATATGATAGATACATTTAGCACACACATGACATTTAGTGTGCACATGACATTTAGTGTGCACGTGACATTTAGTGTATACACTACATTTAACACACCCGTCATTTAGTGTACACACAACATTTAGTGTACATACATGTAGTGTATCCAATACAATTTGCACGCCCATGATATTTAGTGTACCCATGACATTTAGTTGACATAGATTTAGTGTATATGATACATTTAGCACACCCATGACATTTAGTGTACACATTACATTTAGTGTTCATACATTTAGTGTATACAATATATTTAGCACACACACAACACGTAGTGTACACATGACATTTAGTGTACATACATTTAGTGTATGCAATGCATTTATTTATAGGATACATTTAGCACACACATGACATTTACTGCCTACATGACATTTAGTGTACATACATTTACTGTACATACATTTAGTGTATAAGATACTTTTAACACACACGTGACATTTAGTGTACATACATTAGTGCATAGTAACATTTAGTTCACTCACACCATTCATTACACACCTATTTAGCACCCAGATGACATTTAGTTATTATATCACTAGTCTTAATGAAAGCATAACATTTAATGCGCGTATTCCCAAAATCGTCCGATCTAAAACGCGATGGTGGGTTTTATCTGTTGTTACTTCCCTTCAAACCGGGCGCGGTAGCCGAATCGGTAGAGCGCAGGCCTCGTGTTCAATTCCTGGTCGAGTCCAACTGATTCCTTACAACATTGATACTTCTCCCTTCGTAGCTTGGCGCTGGGCATTCATAGGATAGGGCAATGACTGATTAGCTCCATATCAGGATAATGTGACTGGGCGGGATATCGGGTCATGGTGCTGCCAGCCTGATTTCCCAGTGGAGCCGCAGTAGAAACTCACCATGAGTGTGCACTGGCACAAGTTGGTACCCGCCCTGATATGACCATATATGTTTGAGGGACGTAACGACCAAAACTTGCCCTGAAACTAGGCGAGAACCGTGGGAAGTTCACTGAAGCATAGCGAAATCGCTGCGCGTTCAGGTGATGATCACATGACCCAGATTAACGCGTAAATCACAGATTACCGACGAAAAGGAACCCCAGCTCAAGATGTCGCCGCAGTCACGAGGTCAGAGGTCATCGGCAAAGACATCGATGAGTTCGGGTGAGGGATGGTTCGCAGTTTCGACTGCTCAGATGAACACCCAGTGAAAAAGAGGAAGAACAAAGTAACAAAAACAAAAAGGGAGGAATGAAAAGATAAAGTGAATAAAAATTGAAAAAGAAAAAAAGAGGAAGACACACACAAAAAAAAACCACCAGGGCATATTGATTTTTCATTTCTAAATGTGATGAGTTAGAAAGGCAGTGGGGATGTCAGCCTCCACCTGAGTGGAACTATGTTATCCCTCCGCCCTCCCCTGCCTCTCCCTGCCACCATGGCCCCATCACCTCCTCCCACCCTCCCTCTGTCCCCTCTTACCCAGGCGCGTCTAAAAATAGTCCAGGCTCAGTGGAGTGGTAGCGGCGGCGGCGTTCCCGGAGTGCCCCCCCCCCACCCCCAGGCCGCCCCCCACACCACCACCACACACACATATTCCCTCACCCCGGGGCCCCTCCCTTGGAGCCCCCTGGCGTCGTTATGCGGAAGTAATCGGCCGGTCGGCATGCCGCAACGGAATGTGATGGGGAGGAGTGGGGGTGAGGAGGGGGGAAGGGGGTGTGGAGGTGGAGAGGGAGGGAGAGGGGAGGGGAGGGGGGAGGGGAGGTGGAGGTGGAGGGCGAGGTGGAGAAGGAGGGGGAAGGTGGAGAGGGAGGAGGGGGAGAGAGGGAGGAGGGGGGTAGGGAGGGTGGAGGTGGAGAGGGGAGGGGAGGGGGGAGGGGAGGTGAAGGTGGATGGGGAGGTGGAGAAGGAGGAGGAAGGTGGAGAGGGATGAGGGGGAGAGGGAAAGGGAGGGGGAGATGGAGAAGGAGGGGGAATGTGGAGAGGGAGGGGAGGGGGATATGGAGAGGGGAGGTAGAGGAGGAGTGGGATAGCGAGGAGCATGGTATCGGGAAGGGAGGGGGAGATGGAGAGGCGGACATGGAGAGGTGGAGATGGAGAGGGCGAAGGGAACGTAGAGATGAAGGGTGGATGACAGGGAGGGGGGGATGGAGAGGGGGGTAGAGGACGATTGGGATGGCGAGGAGTATGGTATGGGGAAGGGAGGGGGAGATGGAGAGGCGGACATGGAGAGGCGGAGATGGAGAGGGGAGGTAGAGGAGGACTGGGATGGCGAGGAGTGGGATATTGGGAAGGGAGGGGGAGATGGAGCGGAGGACATGGAGAGGGGGATATGGAGAGGGGGATATGGAGAGGGCGAAGGGTAGGTATAGATGAAGGGTGGAGGATAGGGAGGGGGAGATTGAGAGGGGAGGTAGAGGAGGAGTGGGATAGCGAGGAGAGGGGTATTGGGAAGGGAGGGGGAGATGAAGGAAAGGGATGGGGATAAGGACAGAGAGAGGGTGAGGGGAGAGGTAGGGCGATGGAGCCGGGAGAGGCGAAGGGGCGATAACAGCAGGTGACGTACCACGTGACTGACGCGTCACGTGCGGACAATGTGACGCGTCAGTCATGGATGGAGGATGGTGGGCGCCGAGGGGCGTGGTGGGGAGGGGTGGAGGGTATGGCAGGTGGGGGGTGGGGGGGTGTAGTGGAGGGCGTCCCCGGAGAAAAAGGATTAGGGCACTTAGACATGGACCTACTGAAATATGTAAGACACGCTCTCGCATCACACCTCTCCCATCACACACACCTCCCATTACACCTCTCCCATCACACCTGTCCCATCACACGTCTCCAATCACACCTCTCCAATCACACCTCTCCCCATCATAACTCTCGCATCACACCTCTCCCATCACACGTCTCCCATCACATCTCTCCCCTCACACGTATCCCCTCACACCTCTCCCATCACACCTGTCCCCATCATACCTCTCCCATCACACCTATCCCATCACACCTCTCCTACCAGACCTCTCCCATCACACCTCTCCCATCACACCTCTCCCATCACACCTCTCCCATCACACCTCTCCTTTACAAGTCTCCCATCACACCTCTCCCATAACACCGCTCCCATCACACCTCTCCTACCACACCTCTCAGGGTCCTGGCTTTCCCAGCCCCATCTCTACCCCAACCATCCCCCACCTTCCACTGAAGGCACCTTGTTCCTTGCTGACTTTAACATTAGTTCTTCCCGTGCCATCAGACGCCAGGATGGCGCTGGAAATCCTCTATTACCTGGAAATTCTCTATTTACAGAGGCAACAATAATCATTTCACTTGCTATTAAAAAAGAAATAATGAATTATGTCCATCGTAGTAATAGTAACATGGACACCAAATATGTGTTATCCAGCATCAAGGAATGACCCATGTACATGTACACACACATGCATACACACATGCATACACACATTGATAAATATCTACGCACATAGACCTACACATAGATGCATACATACATATAAATACACATGCAATAAAATCAACCTCAAACTGCAATTCGAGGATGACTAAAGGCAAAGCTGTTCAGCATTGAAAACAAGTTCTGTCATGAACTTATATGTTATGGACAGGGTATATAAACCATCATTGAAAAAAAGCACATCCAGACATGCATTAATGTGTCATTGATTTGACTCGCCTGGGATTCGAACTCCCGACCTTCCACACAGGAAGACTGTGCTGTGCTGATTCGGCCACCGTGTCCAATATCTCCGTTCAGGACCACTAGTACCGATGCGCCACCTATCGTCGTGAAAAATAACTACGCGAAATGTCCCCCATTGTCCGCGATTGAAATGTATCCCCGTTTAATCAACAAATGTAATAACACAAAAACTATCTGTTAATGGAAATATCCAGTCAACCTTTCAGTCTGCGTTGCAATAGAGTCGCAGAAAGCTGTGGTAGTCGGATCGGAACTCGGCCATGCCATCATGTTGCACTTTACCAACACGTCATCAACTGTCCCCACGAACATTGCAAATGCTAATGGTTAAAAGTTAGTAAATGTTCCATGTGTTACGCAATATGCCGCCGCATTCCTCAACTCCTCCTTGAACCTGAAACCTGAAACAGAATGGTTGTCTTCTTGTGAAGGTCCTTTCCGTATTTACATGGCGTCTGTAGCCGTATTGGGTGACATGTTCTCATCGGTGTGTAGTTGGGGGCTCAGGTCACAGGGATTAGGTTTGAACTGCGTGTGGCGATGGGTGACTGCGACACTAAACAGGTCTATTATCTCCTTCAATTATTTGTTGCTTCATTATCTAATGTTTAGCGATCTGAGCACTATTTAAATATTGTTTATTTGAATTTGCCTACACGGACGGGGCATTGCGCTGGGTTTTGGGCAGGTGACCGCGGTAGGTTGGTTGGTTGTTGGAGTTTAACGTCCTGGCAACATTTAAGGTCATATCGGGGCGGGGAACGCTGAATGTTCACGATAGGCCTGTTTGTTTGTTGGGGTTTTAAATCCTGGCAACATCGATTACAAAATTGATACTTGTCGCTACCTAGCCTGGCGCTCGGTATTACCAGGATAGGATTGCAATGACTGATTAGGTCAGTACTAGGATAATGTGATTGACTCGGAGATCGAGGCCTGGTGTTGGCAACCTGGTTTCCCAATGGGGCAACACTATAACATCCCAATGAATGTACAGTGTCACAAATTGGTACCCGTTCTGACATGACCTTCGATGTTCTCAGAACATAACATAACAACCTCAACAAACAAAATAACTGCCTCCTTAAACATCTCACATAGGCGCCCCTTGAGAAAGATGGCCTGGTGGGTAGGGCGCCCGCTTCCCGTGGGATCCATCCCCGATTGAGTTAAACCAAAGATTACCGCGTTAATACAAGCGGACTATTGTGGAGTATGATGGTATTAGCATTAATTAGGGAGGTTGACGCCCCTGCCCTGCAGAGTTTGTAAACCAACTGCCTTGTGGTACAGGTTCGTGACAGAACGAAGGCTAAGGGAGCAAACCCAACAGAAAACCATGTCACTGTGGCAGCATTAAGGGCGGTTGATGTATGGAACTCCCAACATTCCCCGACCAGCCATGCAGGGACAAATAGTTATTGCGCCTCTGTCTTGACATGTTCTTGCCGGTGTGAAACCTCTATTTGCTCCCCGAGAGAGTGCCGTGGTTAACTTGCAAAAGCCAGCAGCACTTCAACACTTTTGCAGGCAGCTTTCATGAATTATAATCAAGAGAAACCTGAAGCTGAGAGACATTAAGACCGACTCATGGACGCAACTCTCACAGCAGAGAGCTAAATGGAGAGCGGCAGTCAAGTAATGAAAGCAGTCTTTGTCGCATCGCGACTGACAGCATGATGATGATGATTGTGCCTTTAGACTCAACAGTACCAAATATGACCAATTAATTGTTTGATCCTCCATTGACCTTGACCAACACCATAGACTTAATTGTCCAATCATACTTTGAGCCAATAACCACTTATTTTGCTATGTCCAATCTTGGTGGGGTTCCTGAGTTAGATTTGCTTCTTGTGTTGACTGCAGTGGAGTTGTGGCTAAAGAAATAGAACACATCAAAATTGACGTGTGCGATGTGTGCGCCGTGTGCGTAGTGTGCGAGTGTGCGAAGGGTGTGCGAGTGTGCGAGTCAAGTGTTAGCGAGGTGCGCGACCCTAAGTGCCGCGAAGTGCGCGAGTGCGCCGAGTGCGCGAGTGCCGAGGTGCGCGACTCGAGTGCGCGACGTGCGCGAGTGCGCGACGTGCCGCGAGTGCGCGAGGTGCGCGAGGTGCGCGAGTAGCGACGAGGTGTGGCGAGTGCGCCGAATGTGCGCGATTGGTGCGATGAGTGCGCGGAGTGCGCGACTTGTGCGCGAAAAGGTGCGCGAGTGCGCGAGTGCGCGAAGTGCGCGATGCGAAAGCACCCACACCGCGAGTGCGCGAGTGCGCGAGTGTGTGAGGTGTAGCAGTATGCAGAGATGCAGTAGGCTTTACCGGACGCGCTGGCCTAAGTCGGTTTTTAAGCGCGGGCCTCGCGTGCGGGAGCTCGGGAGTCGGTACACTGGTTCGACGTCAAGCCAATGACTTATCAAATTGATTACTTGTTGCTCCTAAACTGGCGCTCGGCATTAATAGAATAGGAAAAGGACTGGTTGGCTCAGTTTCATCATAATGTGACTGAATGGGATATTTGGTCATGGTGCGGATGGCCTGATTTCCCAGCGCGGCAACACTATAAAGTAACAATGAGTGCGCATTGTCACAAGTCGATACTCGTTCTGTTGCCAGGACCTAAAACTCCAACAACTAACCCACCATTTTGTTTCCTGAGGTGCAATCTTGGTAGGGTTCTTGCTGTAGATTAGCTACAGGGGGAGGTTTGGCTACAAATGAAATGCCACATGCTGTATCTAGGTGTATCAGTATGCAGAGCTGCAGTGTGCTATAACTCTCAGTCTCAGCCGTCCTGTGACATGGCCTGGGTCCTGATTAATAATATATTGCTAATGGCTCAACACCATGTTAGCCGCAAGGGTCATATTGATGGCAAAATGTGAGTGGTATTTATGCTGTTGGGTTCGATTAATCACATTTATATACCTACATTGAAAGTACCGTGACAATCTAAAATGGTCAGATCTGTGTCAAATGACAGTAAAATTGATCTTGGAGGGCAATTTTTTGAAGCGGCTAAATTTGTGTCAAATGATAGCAGCATTTAAGTCGCTAAAAATAGTTAAAATTACACGAGGCGATACAGTCCGGTTGTTTTTAGGAACACTGCAATTTGTTTGTTTGTTACATCGCGAAATTGGTCTCGCATGCTATTTACGTTAAAACATTGTTGGAGCAAGGCCATGAAATCTGTACATTCGAGCAGAATGTGTCGGTTTGTCAGTGGACAACAACAGCCAATGCACTCAGGCGCGACTTCTCCCTTGAGTAAGGAGTCCGGTGAATGCTTGCCCACCAAGTTTGGTATTCCGGAAGTGGATGGTGTTGGCTACTTCCGGTCCCTGAACGCTGACCCCATTCATCCTGTGCAGAGTGACAGAGATATGCGGTATCCATGGCAACACTCTGGTGACTTCAACATACCGATGCGGTGTCCAGGAAATAAAACAAATAACAAAAAAAGTGAAGATCATTCATTACCTTGGTGTTAAACAAAATAATTGCTCAGACGAATAAACATTTGAACCAAAACAAGGGGGAATGACCGAAATAAATAGTGATTGATTCCACTAAGTTGTAGACGGGATCGCAGAATGATTTGAGCATCCGTCTCCCGTGTTGATACATCGTCGGGATTCGAACCCACGGGTTCGAACCCTGGTCGAGTCAAACCAATGATTTAAACACTGATACTTGTCCCTTCCTAGGTAAGCACTCATCATTATTAGGATATGGCAAGGACTGGTTAGCTCAATGTCAGGATAATATGACTGAGTGGGATATCAGCGCATGGTGCTGGTAGCCTGGTCTGGCAGTGGGGCAGCACTATAAAGTCGGCGTGAGTGCGCACTGTCGCAAGTCGGTATCCACAGTTGATATTACCTGAAATATTCCCAGGACATAGAGCTCCAAAAACCAACCAACCATATAGGGTAGATGTGATCAAATCTAGGTGGGATATTTCATTTGGAAAATATCATGATTTCACCAGATTATCCAACGGTAAGCTAACCCTATTCTAAGCTCCTGACGTTCGGACCAATTCTACATTAGCTTACACAGTCAGTGCCAACACCAGCTTCGAAGTCACCAACGAACCTAACTGTTGACAGGACGTAAAACCCCAACAACCAACCAACCAACCTACACACCACATCACCAACAGCACAAATAACTGTATTGTCATATGGCTGGAAGACCAGTGCCACGGCGCTGACAAAAGACTTTATTCAATGAATAAACTATATTTACAAAAAAAACATTACGCCAACAAAAGGTCAGTGACTAGATCAGTGACTCCTCATCACCATGCCCCAACACCACACTCACCCCCCCCCCCCCACACACACACTCTACAGCCACCACCCCCACCCCAGCCCACCCCACCACCAACCTATATCAATCACACACCAGCCTGCATTCCAGAATGGACATATGCCGTTTCCTTGCTTACTCGAGTGCATATTTACTCCTCAACCAAGTCCTACTTCACAAATAAAACCCACCTCCCTGCCACCCAAAACCAAAACAATACAGCATGAGGCATCTATCTGCTCAGACACGTTAGTTGTGGTTATTGTACCCGATAACATTTTATAGTCACTACCCAATGTGTATTTAGTATAGAATGAGTTTCCTTATTGGAGAATAAATGGAAACTTTATAGTGCTGCCCTAATGGGTGACCAGGCCACATGCATCATCATCATGCTGTCGGTCACGATGCGACAAAGACTGCTTTCATTACTGGACTGCCGCTCTCCATTTAGCTCTCTGCTGTGAGAGTTGCATCCATGAGTCGGTCTTAATGTCACTCAGCTTCAGGTTTCTCTTGATGGTATCCTTGAACCGGAGACGAGGGCGCCCTCTCTTTCTGTAACCAGAAGACAGTTGAGAGTAGAGGATCTGCTTTGGTAGCCTGTCTGATGACATCCTCATGAGGTGCCCAGTCCACCGGAGATTCTTTTTGATCAGAAGATCTTCCATAGAGGGCAGCCCCGTCCGTTTGAGTATTTCCTTATTTGTCACTTTGTCCTTCCATGTTAGCCTCATGATTGAACGCAGATGTCGCATCATGAAGGCATGCAGCTTTTTCACCTGTTGTCTGTACACTGTCCAGGCCTCAGCTCCGTATAGTAGGGTGGATAGAACGATTGCATGATCGCCACATGCACCATGACCCAATATCCTACTCAATCACATTATGCTGACACCGATCTAACCAGTCCTTGCCCTATCCTATTAATGCCGAGCGTCAGGCTAGTGTCAATTCAATTTTGTAAGTCATGGATTTGACTCAGCTGGTTTTCACATTCTCGACCTTCCCCCCATGAAGCTTACGCTCCTGCCGATTCCGCCGCAGAGTCCGGTAAATAATGTTGGTGGAAAGCGACACCGGGAGTGTGAGTGAAATGTGGGAATTGCGCTGGGAGCTGCCAGTGCCTGGTAGGAATGTGCGTTCACGACAAAACAAGGCTAAATACCATGTGACAGGCCTGTATTGAGCCATTCCCAGTGAGACATGGAGGTGCGGTGGTGGTGGCGAGGGTGAGGGTGGTGAGGGTTGGGGTGGTGAGAGTGAGGGTGGTGAGGGTGGGGGTCGGGGCGGATAGGTGGTTGGGAGATGTGGGGGAGGGTGGGCATGTGGGTAGGCATCAATAGGGTGTTTTAATTAATATCCTGCATGGTAATCGAATGCACCGTGCGGGTCCGATGGTACTGGGTCGGACTGTGGTTGTAATGATAGCCTGATATGACCGTAGAAGTTACAGGAGATAAAACAACAACAAACAAACGTATACACAACGAAGCCAAATGGGATGGCCGAAGAGGGTAGGGTGCCCGCTGTCCATGAGGGTCGTATTGAGTTACTGGGAATGGAGATATTGAGAATGGAGATATGGAGAATGGAGATATGGAGAATGGAGATATAGAGAATGGAGAATGGAGATATGGAGAATGGAGATATGGAGAATGGAGATATGGAGAATGTAGATATGGAGAATGGAGATATGGAGAATGGAGATATGGCGAATGGAGATATGGAGAATGGAGATATGGAGAATGGAGATATGGAGAATGGAGATATGGAGATATGGAGAATGGAGATATGGAGATATGGAGATATGGAGATATGGAGATATGGAGAATGGAGATATGGAGAATGGAGATATGAAGAATGGAGATATGGAAAATGGAGATATGGAGATTTGGAGATATGGAGAATGGAGAATGGAGATATGGAGAATGGAGATATGAAGAATGGAGATATGAAGAATGGAGATATGGAGAATGGAGATATGGAGAATGGAGATATGGAGAATGGAGATATGGAGAATGGAGATATGGAGACTGGAGATATGGAGATATGGAGAATGGAGATATGGAGAATGGAGATATGGAGAATGGAGATATGGAGAATGGAGATATGGAGAATGGAGATTGGAAGAGTATGGAGAATGGAGATATGGAGATGGAATGGAGAATGGAGAATGGAGATATGGAGAATGGAGATATGGAGAATGGAGATATGGTGAATGGAGATCTTGGAGAACGGAGATATGGAGATATGGAGAATGGAGATATGGAGATATGGAGAATGGAGATATGGAGAATGGAGATATGGAGAATGGAGATATGGAGAATGGAGATATGGAGAATGGAGATATGGAGAATGGAGATATGGAGATATGGAGATATGGAGAATGGAGATATGGAGAATGGAGATATGGAGAATGGAGATATGGAGAATGGAGAAATGGAGTATGGAGTATGGAGAATGGAGATTGGAAATGAGATAGGTGAATGGAGATATGGAGAATGGAGATATGGAGAATGGAGATATGGAGAATGGAGATATGGAGAATGGAGATATGGAGAATGGAGAATGGAGATATGGAGATATGGAGAATGGAGATATGGAGAATGGAGACATGGAGCATGGAGAATGGAGATATGGAGAATGGAGATATGGAGAATGGATGGAATGGAGAATATGAGATAGAATGGAGATATGGAGAATGGAGATATGGAGAATGTGGAGAATGGAGAGTATGGGAAGAATGGAGATATGAGAGAATGGAGATATGGAGAAATGGAGATAGGAGATGGAGAATGGAGATATGGAGAATGGAGATATGGAGATATGGAGAATGGAGATATGGAGAATGGAGATATGGAGAATGGAGATATGGAGAATGGAGATATGGAGATATGGAGAATGGAGATATGGAGAATGGAGAATGGAGATATGGAGATATGGAGAATGGACATATGGAGAATGGAGACATGGAGCATGGAGAATGGAAATATGGAGAATGGAGATATGGAGAATGGAGATATGGAGAATGGAGATATGGAAAATGGAGATATGGAGAATGGAGATATGGAGACTGGAGATATGGAGAATGGAGATATGGAGAATGGAGATATGGAGAATGGAGATATGGAGAATGGAGATATGGAGAATGGAGAGTGGTGGCATCTGTCATTCCTTAACGATGCTATGCCTTCATGGACCTATGCAGCTTTAAGGTACTTGTACTTGGGAGATCAACAACATTATAACTTACTACAACTTGACCAAATGAATACAGACGATAACTTCAGCTTACATTCTAAATACCATGTGAATAATCACATTGATTTGGTCATATAACACTACTGTTGCCGTATTGCTGTGGAACTTGTGGCCTATAGAATGTCATTGTGTTATATGCTGCAAATTGTGTATTCAACAGTTATTGATCTAGTCACGTGAAACTACTGTTGCCATATTGATTTGCAACTTGTGGCTTACAGAATTTCATTGTGTTACATGCTCCATATTGTACATTCAACAGTTATTGTATACCTTACTCGATATACCTTTTGTGTAAATAAACCTGAATTGTAAAATGGCTGGAATACCAGTGCTTCGCCACTGACAAAAGACTTTTTGAGCTGAATAAAGATATTTACCACACAAAGAAATGTCCACAATGAAGCTAATAAGATTAGGAGCATGAGAGAGTGTAAACAAACTTAGATATTAGTGCACTTATTATGCCTGGTACACACCTCCCGTATACGATTCACGCGCTAAAACTGACTGCGTTTCACAACCCGACCCATCCCGTTTCGCGAAGTAAAACTGGCAGATTAATTTTTCGAATGTCTTGCGATTCGAGTTTTAAGCCCTAAAACTGAGTTTTAAGTAGCGAATCGCAAGGCTCTGGTGTGCTAGAGGGTCGCACACCTAATGACTAAAACGCAAACTTAGTTGCGAAACGGGCAGTTTTAGGTCGTATATGGGAGGTGTGTACCGGGCATTAAGCATGTGTTGCTGCATCAAAGGAAATGCGAAGCGGATTTAATAAAACCTCTTAATACTGAATCCTCTTATGTCAGCTTCTTAATAGGCTTACCTATTTGAAGTGAACATGCAACATTCATTTTGCATATTCACTTCAAATACCTTCAAAGGTAACCATCAGGGTGGCCTGGAGCCACTCGCAGGTGGCGCTGCTGTGGCCGCAGATGGAACTAAGCCCTGCAGTAGTAGATAGGTAATAAAGTAATTACATAATAGAAGGAATTCGAAGGTGGTAGTGTCTGCGCTTATATTCCCGTCATCCTCTGTATAGATTATACAGCGTATGTATAGATTATACAGTGTGTGTATAGCTGGTCCGGCATTCTGACGTGGATGCCGAGTGGAGTTGTGGGTGTTGCATCTTAGGTGCAGTTACCATGGTTACCCTATACTTCAGTACCGGGTACGGTGCCCAAATCGGTAGAGCGATTGGGAGTTCGGTTCCCGGTCGGGTCAAACCAATGACTTATCAAATTAATAACTGTCGCTTCCTAGCCTGGCACTCGGCGTTAATAGGATATGACAAGGACTGGTTAGCCCCATATCAGGATAATGTGACTGAGTGGGATATTGGGGCATGGTGCTGGTGACCTGATTTCCCAGTTGGGCAGCACCATAAAGTCACCATGAGTGTGCACTGTCACAAGTCTGTACCCGTCCTGATATCAACTTAGATGTTGCCAGGATGTAAGACTACACAACCAACCGATGAGCAGATGGAAGGTGTGCCTACAGTCTGATTGCAGTTGGCATGGTTACCATGTACTTCCTTAAGCAGTTATCCAGAGCCCATACCTGGAGCCTCTTCCAACCTGAGTCAGGGGTAACCATGGTAACTGCACCTTAGACTCTGTGTCACTAAATAATTCCAACCGGCATCCACAGATGATTTCAACCTGAGGCGCAATGCGGAGAGGGGGGGGGGGGGTGGAGACAATGGGGTGGGAGTGGGGGAAGGGAGGAGGGATGGAGAGACTGGGGTGGGAGTGGGGGAGGGGTGGAAAGGATGGATGGGCTCTGGTGGGATAGAGAGAGGGTGTAGAAGCTGGGGAGAGGATGAGAGGGGAGCGACAGTAGGACAGGAAGGAGGGAAGGGGAGGGGGTGGGAGGGAAGCTAGGACAGGGTAGGAGAAAGGGATGTCTATATATATTAATTAATATTTAAATGATTTATATTTATATAATGTTTAAACGTGTTAAGTAAAAGTTCTGATTTCAAAATAAAATTATTACTTTTGATATATAATGCATTTTGCATACATAAGGTATGGAAGAGGAAGGAGGGCCCGACCATGTACTTGACTAGGACTAATTATTAATTATTAAATATTAATTAGCTATTATTACTTATTATGACATGTTACTACAATCAAATGGCCCTGTTGCATTGATCCACTGTGCTACTGGCACTAGTGGAGCCTCCTGGTGGTGCCTATATAAGCGCTGAACCAACCAGTGATGTCACATGCTATCTAACGTTTAGGCTTTGTATGCTGGGCAAGGCTGGGATCTTGCCAGAGAAATAAGAGCCTCCTCAGACTAATCTGTTGTTGTGGTGTTGCTCCGTAATTAATTATATATATAATATATATATAATATATATAATATATATAATATATATAATATATAATAATAGATATAATATATATAATATATATTAATATATATAATATATATAAATATATAATATATATCATATATATAATATATAATAATATATATAATATATATATAATATATATAATATATATAATATATATATAATATATATAATATATATAATATATATATGGTGTACATATGTATGGTGTAGCTATATATAATATATATACATATATATATATATAAACTAAGAATAACAAAGCTCCCTTGTTATGCGTTGCCTTTTATCACCTATTTCACTTTAGCCAAAGTCACCCACATAAATACGTTGATAAATTGCTGTCACTAAAAGTGGACGTGCCCCTTGAGATCTTATGGCACGGCATGCGCTAGGAATGTGCGCAGTAAACCGGGACCACCATCGTCAAACTGCACGTCGCTCGGCGTACACTGTAGCCATCTCATGAGTTTGGACCTGTTGATCGGGAACCCATTCTACTCTTACAGCTGATGTAGCTAAACCGGTAGTTGTTTGCTGGAGTTTTACATCCTGGCAACATCTGAGGTCGTATCAGGATGGGTTGCGAATTGTGACAGTGCGCGCTCATATGGTGACTTTATAGTGCTTCCCCATTGGGATATCAGGCCACCTGCACCATGACCTGATATCCCACTCAGTCCCATTATCCTGACACTGAGCTAACCAGTTCTTTCCCTATCCTATTAATGCCGAACACCTGGCTAGGAAGTGGCAAGTGTCAATTGGGTGTATGAGTGTGTGCAGTGTGGGTGTGTATGAGTGTGTGCAGTGTGGGGCTGTGATTGTGAGTGCGTGTAATTGTTTGAGTGTCGGACTGTCTGATTGAGTGTGAGTGAGTGTGAAGTGTGTAAGTGTATGTGAGTGTATGCGAGTGTGTGAGTGTGTGTGAGTGTGTGAGTGTGTGAGTGTATAAGTCTGTGAGCATGTGAGTGTGTGGGTGTACGAATGTCTGACTATCTGACTGAGTGATACTGATAGTGTGTGTAGTGTGTGGGTGTGTGAGCGAGTGCATGTAACCATGTGAGTGTGTGAGTGTGTGTAGTGTAAGTGAGTGTGTGAGTATGTGAGTGCGTGAGTGTGTGAGTGTGTGAGTGTGTGAGTGTGTGAGGCGTGAGTGCGTGAGTGCGTGAGTGCGTGAGTGCGTGAGTGCGTGAGTGCGTGGTGCGGGAGTGCGTGAGTAGCGTGAGTGCGTGAGTGCGTGAGTGCGTGAGTGCGTGAGTGCGTGAGTGCGTGGAGGTGCGTGAGTGCGTGAGTGCGTGAGTGCGTGAGTGCGTGAGTGCGTGAGTGCGTGAGTGCGTGAGTGCGTGAGTGCGTGAGTGCGTGAGTGCGTGAGTGTGTGAGTGTGTGAGTGTGTGAGTGTGTGAGTGTGTGAGTGTGTGAGTATCTGACTATCTGAATAGTCTTACGTGTATGCGTGTAGTGTGAGTGAGTGTGTGAGTACATGACTGTATTATGTATATATGTGTGACTGGAGTGACTCTAAATGTGAGCGTGAACGCTGTGTCGCTGGCTACACCTCGCCGTGTCTCAAACAACCCTGTTCCTAGAGTGGAGCTCTCCCTGCATCCTGGTGGAGGTGGAGATAGAAGGGTGCTGGTTGATGGTGAGGGGTGGCAGGGCGGGGGCTGTGTGTGTGTGAGGGGGGGGGGGGTGCAGCCTCCCACGGGGGGGCGGGGGGGGGGGGAGGCGCCAAACCCTTGGGGGGATAAACGCGGGAGCAGACCAGCCCGACCGAATCACGCGAGAGCCAGCGCAGTGCGAGCGGATGAGATCTGCGCACCGGAAGCAGATAGCCGAGTCGCTGAGGCGTTCCGGCGGTCCCGGAAGTAATGTACGGCGCATGTGCGAAGGGTCTCACGGGACCGGAAGTGTACCAGAGCTGCTCACTGAGCGGGACGAGAAGTTCACGGGAAGGTGTGTGGGGGTGTGGGAGATGGGTGTGGAGGTGAGTGGAGGGGTGCGGCTGAGTGGGGAGGGGTAGATGGTGATTGGAGGGAGGGTGGAGGAAGGGGGGCGTGGGTAACTATGA
Source organism: Branchipolynoe longqiensis (assembly GCA_030323885.1). Classification (NCBI taxonomy): domain Eukaryota; kingdom Metazoa; phylum Annelida; class Polychaeta; order Phyllodocida; family Polynoidae; genus Branchipolynoe; species Branchipolynoe longqiensis. The sequence goes on from CM059198.1 coordinate 77,588,252, forward strand.
CACACATCATGTGTCTGCTCGAATGAGGCAGACGAGTGTGGTGAGGAGTGGGGCGTGAGTAATGGGGCGGGGTTGTAGTGTGGGCACCTGGAGACTAGAGAGTGGTTTGGTGGTGGAGGGCAGAGTGGCACTGGGAGCAGGGTGGGAGTGAGAACTGGGTGAGAGCGTGGGAAAGAGTGAGTAAGGGGGTGGAGTTGTAGTGGGGGCACCTGGAGACTAGAGAGTGCTTTGGTGGTGGAGGCCACAGTGGCACTGGGAGCAGGGTGGGAGTGAGAACTGGGTCAGAGTGTGGGAAAGGGTGAGGTTTGAGTAAGGGGGTGGTGTTGTAATGTGGGCACCTGGGGACTGGAGAAGAATAGTAAGTTGGTTAGTGGTTAGTTGGTTAGCGATGTGTGCGTTGTGTGTTGAGTGCAGTGTTCGCTGTGTGAGCTGTGTGTTGAGTGCAGTGTGCGCTGTGCGCGCTGTGTGCGATTTGTGCGCTGTATGCATTGTGTGTTGAATGCAGTGTTCGCTGTGTGCGCTGTGTGTGATGTGTGCGCTGTGTGCGATGTGTGTTGAGTGCAGTGTGCGCTGTGTGCATTGTGCGTTGAGTGTAGTGTTCGCTGTGTGCGCTGTGTGTGATGTGTGCGTTGTGTGCGATGTGTGTTGAGTGCAGTGTTAGCTGTGTGTGCGGTGTTCGCTGTGAGTTGAGTGCAGTGTTCGCTGTGTGCGCTGGGTGCGCTGTGTGCGCTGGGTGCGCTGTGTGTTGAGTGTGGTGTTCGATGTGTGCACTGTGTGCGCTGTCTGCACTGTGTGCGATGTGTGCGATGTGTGCGTTGTGTGCATTGTGTGCAGTTTGTGCTGTGTGTGAGGTGTGCGCTGTGTGCGCTGTGTGCGATGTGTGTGCCGTGTGCACTGTGTGTGATGTGTGCACTGTGTGTGTTGTGTGCACTGTGTGCGATGCGTCCGTTGTGTGCGCTGTGTGCATTGTATGCACTGTGTGTTGAGTGCAGTGCTCGCTGTGTGTGCTGTGTGCGCTGTGTGCACTGTGTGTGATGTGTGCACTGTGTGTGATGTGTGCACTGTGTGCGTTGTGTGCGCTGTGTGCATTGTGTGCACTGTGTGCTGAGTGCAGTGCTCGCTGTGTGCGATGTGTGCGCTGTGTGCACTGTGTGTGATGTGTGCACTGTGTGTGATGTGTGCACTTTGTGCGATGTGTGCGCTTTGTGCGCTGTGTGCATTGTGTGCACTGTGTGTTGAGTGCAGTGCTCGCTATGTGCGCTGTGTGCGCTGTGTGCACTGTGTGTGATGTGTGCACTGTGTGCGCTGTGTGAGCTTTGTGCGCTGTGGTGACTGGGTGACGGTGTCACCACAGCAGAGTGAGCAGCTCATGGCGGAACATTGCCGCCCCCTGGTGTGGCCTTCAATATGGCGGCCTAATGGATATGTTCCTGTAACCATGCCGACACGCGAGCCACGCCTGGGACGCAGGCGTTCGTGTACAAACTGCCTCCAGCGCCATCTACAAAGGGCACTCCGGAGGGCGTCGGACACTGCAGCCTCGTTCTGATGCCTCACTTAGTGCACTGACCTGCCTCGTCACACCGGGGTTGCGCATGTGTAACTGCAGCTATAAACATGTGTTATTAAAGACGTGGACGCGAAAGCCCAAATGGGTTGAGCGTCCGTCTCCCGATTTGGTAGGTTGTGGGATTTGAATCCGCGGGTTGAAACCGCAGTCGAGTCAAAGCAACGACTTAACAATTTATACTTGTCACAACCCAGCTCAGCATTACTAGAATAGGGTGAGGACATTGTGCGGTGAAACGAGGGAGACCAATTATCCGTGATTGAAATGTCCCCCGCTTAATGAAGTAGTGCACAAACAAAAACCCCCAAACCGAGCATGCCTCGTGCTGGGCATTACTAGGATAGCGAAATGAGCAGTGGAGTGATGAACACTAAATGTCTGCCATTGAAATTTCCCCTACTTAATTAACTAATGTACCAACTAAAAAATAAAATTGCATATTCTCTGATGTTCTCTGTGGCGGAGTGGTTAGAGTGTCTGACTTTTTTCTAGGTCAGACTCCTAATCTGAGGGTTGGCGGTTCGATTTCCTGTGCCCCCCAGCTCTACCAATTTGGATTTCCACCACTGTGTATAACTTACAGCATCATCAAAGGCCGGTTGCTCTCATACCATGTCTATGTGGTGTGGGAGGTTAAAAATCCCTTGGGTCGGTAAAAGTGTAGGCTCGGGCTTTCTATCGACCAGCAGTGGAATGAGGAAGATCAGTCATCTATGACTGAAATTTCCCCTGCTTAAACAACTAATGGACCAAAAAGAAAAAAGAAAAAAAAATAGTTCGATAAAAGCATCAACATTTTCAAAAGATAAACCCTTATCTTGATTTGAGCCTATATTATGCAGCGTATATACTGGTCACTTATTAAGCATTCCCTGCTATATAGAAGGGAAAACTGAGGCAATTTAATAGAAGTTCTTAGTGCTGAAGTTGATATGGTCAGAGTTTGTACAGGCATACCAAGGTAGTTTTGCATGGTTCCACTTAGAATATTTCATAATTACGTCATTATAAAGTGAAGTTACTTCAAGCTAAAGTAAGGTAGATTATAGCGACCAACCTGCTATATTCATCCAACAGAATGACAGAAACCCAAAACCATCAGACTGTGCAACGTTAAAGACTGTCGCTATACCAAGGTGCCTCATGTTTCGCGCAAATATTAATTTATTTCAGACAAAAATCGGAGCTATTTCTGTGGGATTATAATTTCTGCATAATGTCATCTCAGCAATGGGGTGGTGGTAATGTTCAAACACTGTATAGTCGCATTCATTTACACATCTTTGCAGATAATGAGTTAAAATGAGATAAATCTACAATAGTAGTAACTGTCTTAACAGGACATCTATACATCTATGCCAATGTTGTATAGTCGCAGTCATTTACACATCCTTGCAGATAATGAGATAAATCTACAATAGTAGTAAATGTCTTCAGAGCACATCTATGCATCTATGCCAATGTTGTCCTGATGTAGCAGGTGTCTTCTCATTTGAAGAGAGGGGAGCGGGACATAGCTCAGCCAGTAGAGTGTCCACCTGTGAATGTGTAGGTCATCCTATCGATCCTGCTCAGTGGACCCATTTGCAGTTTGGGCTATTTTCTATTCCAACCAGTGGTCCACAGCTGGTTCATCAAACGTTGTGGTATATAATGTCCCATCTGTGGGAAAGTGCATATAAAAGAGCCCTTGCTGCTTATCGGAAAGAGTAGCCTATGTGGCGGCAGTGGGTTTCCTCTGAAGAAATATGTCAGAAGGATCATATCTTTTAAGTCCAAAAGCCAATGACAAAAATCAATATGCTCTAGATGCATCGTTAAATAAAACAAACTTGACTCATTTGAAGAGAATCAAATGAGGGATAAAACGATTTGAATATTCAGAGGTTATCTGAACCTAGCAGAGATTCATCAATCAGAGTGATGCCTGAAAGGCTATCACTGATTTATACTCTAGGTGGACTTGGATGGAATTAGGAGAGCCTCACTGAAATAAGACATTACAATTAGGTTGTCTTTCTGCTGATTAAATGAATTATACCATGAGATATATATGGGTATATTTTAACTAACGCAATACTTTTGTCATGTTCAAAGCTAATTTATTTTATATTATTGTTGTGGGGGTGATGACAATGGGAAATATTGCGCCTAGAGCAGGTTTCTTTTACACCCACAATTCTCACCATTCCTGGGCTAGCGTGCTAACCATTACACTATCTAAGTTGCTCCTTGCCTGAGAGTTCGGTGGAGACTGTTACATCATATATGAATACTATGGATATTAAATTTGAAAGTTTTAGCGCTATATACTGCAGTGGTTTTTTGTTCATGTTTCATTCAAGAATACTGGTATTATTTAGGTACTGCTCATTTCGTACTCAATGCAAATTTACCTCACTTAAATTGTTCTGACACGCCACCAGGACTAGACGAATCCTACCCGGGAACCCGACAGATGACGCACTGCAGGGGGTACCAGCTCACAAAGAACATTAAACATATAATTGGAACCCATCCAAGATAAGCTCAAGATGAACATAGATATGGATGCACGTAAATACTGATATCACAGATCAAACAGAGAACAACTGTACATGTATGACATGCCAATCATGGCCAGTTAATGTGGTGCCACCCTTTCTTCTGTGTGTCGATATCGCTTTACGGTGAATATTGATGCTTTATTTGCTGCTTTGAAAATGATATTATTTCAAATCACACGGATGTTTAATCTGATTTCATCGGTCCGCTTAATTCAACTGACCTCATTTGGTGATTTGTATTCTCCTGTACGCACTCTCTTGTTGAATAATTTGACTTTTAAGCAAGATGCATTTCCTTATCTACTGCCCTTATTTGTTTTTTTTCTCTATTTTGAACTTATTTTAGGCAACTGGTGGATTCTTGCGCAAGGTAACTCAGCTCTCCTTATTACGTCGTAGCCCCGTAGCCGAGTGGTGACGTCATTAGTGTGTTGTGACGCTAACATGGTGGTGAAGTCCTAGTTTGTCTCCTCAGTGAGTTCCTTCCTCCCAAGTCTCGTCCTGTCGCTGTATCCGTCCGCCCTCTAAATAAAGTAGTTCCATCATAGTGCGCCATAATACACAGTCTCGTCCTGTTGCTGTATCCGTCCGCCGTGTGAATAAAGTAGTCCCATCATTGTGCGCCATAATACACATACTTCCGTGACGTCACGATGTTGAGTTGACTGCAGCGACACCACCCGGGAAAATGCCACACTGACGCATCCACCGAAACAACAGTTGAAACACAAAGTCAGCTACATTTTAGCCAATATCCCCCCCCCCCCCGAGTTATTTCAATCCACCACCCGCAACACTCTAGATGTCAGTGTGTACACCCTGTTCTCCAGACCTCGTTGTCTAGATCTTGTTCTATAGACCCTGTGATATTTACATGATTAGAATGTGTCCATTTCACAGATATGTACATTATCCGCGACTAGAATTGAGATAATGTTTACATTTCAAATATACCAGCATTAACCATGACTAGCATTCAGATATTGTGTACATTGCACATATACATAATTATGTTGAGAGAGTTCACATATATACCAACAGTATCCATGACTAGTGTTGAGATAATATGTACATTTCACATATACCAACATTATCCGTGACTAGCATTGAGATAATGTGTACATTTTACAGATACATAGCCTTCATCATCCGTGACTAGCGCTGAGATAATATGTACATTTCACATATACCAACATTATCTGTGACTAGCATTGAGATAATGTGTACATTTTACAGATACATATCCGAGATTATCCATGACCAGTGTGGAGATAACATGTACATTTCATATATACCAACATTATCCATGTCTAGCGTTGAGATATTATGTACATTTCACGTATATATTCCAAATTATCCGTGACTGGCATTGAGATAATGTGTACATTTTACAGATACATAGCCTACATTATCCGTGACTAGCATTGAGATAACATGCATATTTCACATATATCAACATTATCCATGACTGGCCTTAATATAATGTATGCATTTCACAGATACGCTACAACCAACTCCTATCAACAAAAACTTCAAGCTTCACATTGTGAACACAATGTAACATTTCATACTCCTCATCCTGTATCTAACTCCTAACAGAGAACACTTCACACTCTCCACTCACACTCTTCACTCCCCATGCCAGCACTCAGACTGGTGTTCATCTTTAGTCCACTCTTGACACCATTTTCCTCAGATAAAACCATTCAGACTCCTCACCCAAGTACCAACACAGGCATCATCGATGTTCACACTACTCAGCCAAGTACCAACACAGGCATCATACATGTTCACACTACTCAGCCAAGTACCAACACAGGCATCATCAATGTTCACAGTCCTCACCCAAGTACCGACACAGGCAGCATCAATGTTCACACTCCTCACCCAAGTACCGACACAGGCAGCATCAATGTTCACACTACTCAGCCAAGTACCAACACAGGCATCATCAATGTTCACACTACTCAGCCAAGTACCAACACAGGCATCATCAATGTTCACACTACTCAGCCAAGTACCAACACAGGCATCATCAATGTTCACACTACTCAGCCAAGTACCAACACAGGCATCATCAATGTTCACACTACTCAGCCAAGTACCAACACAGGCATCACCAAGATCACACTCCACACAATGTAATACCTCCAAGGTCACACTCCACACAATGTAATACCTCCAAGGTCACACTCCACACAATGCCATACTTCCAAGGTCACACTCCACACAATGTAATACCTCCAAGGTCACACTCCACACAATACAATACCTCCAAGGTCACACTCCACACAATACAATACCTCCAAGGTCACACTCCACACAATGCAATACTTCCAAGGTCACATTATACGCAATACAATACCACACAATGTAATACCTCCAAGGTCAAACTTCACACGATGCAGTACTTCCAAGGTCACACTCCACAGAATTAAATAATTCCAAAGTCACACACCAAACTATACAATACGTCCAAGATCAAACTCCAAATGATACAACACATCTGCGGTCACACTCCACACGATACAATACCTCCATACTCACACTCCATATCATACAATACCTCCGGGGTCAATCTCCACACGATACAATACACCGCAGGTCACACTGTACACGATACACTACCTCCAAGGTCACACAACGTATGATACAACACCCCCCAAGGTCACACTCCACACGATACAGTACACGTAGGGCATATTCTACACGATGCACTCCCTCTAGAGTCACACTATGTATGCTACAATACATCCAAGGTATATTTTCTATTCATGTAAGTGTGGTGGTCTGCGCTGACCTCTCAGGCCAGTATCCACATAGACAGGTAGGCGTGGGTAGTGTGGTGATATCAGGGAGCCTATGTGGTGTAATGGTTAGCACACTGGCCCGGAATGCAAAGCGATGTGGGTTCGAGTCCGCTCTAGGTGCAATATTTCCCATTTTGATCACCCTCATGACATATACATAAATGTACATAAGGTAGTATACAAAGAGCTCTTTTCCCAACCGCGATAATCGCCGATCCCTCTGTCTGACTGTGGTTGCACTAATCGGGGCCACCATGATCCTTCCCTGTGGCCCTAAGCACATGCGGAAGGTCGGGAGTTCTATTCCTGGTCGAGTCAAACCAATGACTTATAAATTTGATACTTGTGGCTTCCTAGCCTGGTGGTCTGCATTAATAGGATAGGGCTAGGACTGGTTAGTTCAGTGTCAGGATAATGTGACTGAGTGTGACCAGGTCATGGTGCCGGCAGCCTGATTTTCCCATGGGGCAGTACTATAAAATCGCCATGAGTGCGCACTGTCACAAGTCGGTACCCGTCCTGATGTGACCACCCGCCGAGAGTGGGAATCGAACCCACAGCTCTTACATTGCGGGGTGGTGTGCTAACCATTACACCACATGAAGCCATCAACCTCTCCGCGCCTACCTGTCTACGTGCTTCCTTGCCTGAGAGGTCAGTGCAGACCACTACAATTCTTGCAGTACATTCCAATATTCAAATTTAAGATAACACTTGACTATCAACATAAAAGTTGCATAGTCCGATGGTTTAGAGTTACTGTCATTTTTCTCAGATAAATATATTTAAATGATTGTTATAAATCACCTTACTTTAGTTTGAAGTAACTTTTATTTTAAATGCCGAGCTTTAGAGATATTTGAAGTGCAAACATGTAATATGAATTTTAGCAGGTATGCCAAAACGCTAACCCCATAGGCTTCCGCAGTAACCAGTTCTATTAAATTGACCCTGAATGCCCTTCTATGTGGCAAGACATACTTAATAAGTACATCAGGATCTAAATAAGATATGTAGAATCGACTCTAGGTGATTGTTTTGTTTTGAAAAGTTGATGTTTCATTGGACTGTGCAGCTTTAATAGACTTCTGTGCAGCTTTAATAGACTTCTGGGCACAAATGACAGTAGCGCGTCTCTCGTTAGGATTCCGGCCGGCGGGGGCGCCACCGGCCACGTGATGGAAGGCAGGAGGCCAGACACAGAATAGGATGCACAGCAGTGGTGTGGACAACAAACCAGCATTACTGGCACAGACTAAAATTCCTGAAAATCTACTCCATTGAACGTTGATGTGTGATATATTGAATTATATACACTTGGAAAATGATTGAAGGCAAAGTACCTAACTATGGCATTACAATGTATCGCTCAAAAAGATGTGGCAGACTTGGTAAGGTACCAGCAATAAATACAAGGAGTCCAGCACGTCAATACAATTCTAGCTTACATAAGAAACGTATCAAACTGCAGTGTACAATCGTTCAAAAGGCAGCGCTACAAGGTGTTAGCAACAATACCAGATGAACCACAGATTCCAGGATACACCCAGCTAACGCCAGCAGATTCAAACTCATTGAAGCACATGACAAAACTGAACAGAGAATCCTCACCACATTTGCTGATTTCCATTCCGCACCTTTGTACTCGTATAATGCTTATACATGCCATATATCGCGCTGTAAAATGGCTAGTCTTAGCGACAACACCTGAAGAATGAGATGGCCGCCATTCACTTCGATTTTAGCACAGAAAGTTCGCGAAGTGTTCGGCAGACGGCGCCTCGCATGCCGGACCACGTGACTGCTCGGAGAATACTGCGTGACGTCACGCGAATGGACGGTGTATCTACGTCTCTATCACTAGAGACGGGTCTAGAGAAAGGCACCCACAGCCACAGTCCTCCCCCCCCCTTCCACCACCACCAGCACACCCTCCACCACCACCAGGCACCCACCACCACCAGCACACCCTCCACCACCACCACACCCTCCACCACCACAAGCACACCCTCCACCAACATGACACCCTCCACCACCACCACACCCCCACCACCACACCCTCCCACACCCTCCACCCCCACCAGCACACCCTCCACCACCACCACGCCCTCTACCACCACCACGCACCCACCACCACACACTCCCACACCCTCCACCACCACCACACATCCCACCAGCACACCCTCCACCACGCACCCACCACCACACACCCTCCACCACCACCACGCACCCACCACCACCACCACACACTCCCACACCCTCCAACACCACCACACACCCCCAACCCCGTACCTCCCTCCTACTCCCCCAACCCCTTACCTCCCTCCTAGTCCTCCAACCCCTTACCTCCCTCCTACTCCAACCCCTTCCCTCTCTCCTACTGCTCCAACCCCTTACCTCCCTCCTACTCCCCAACCCCTTACCTCCCTCCTACTCCCCAACCCCTTACCCCCCTCCTCCCCCAACCCCTTACCTCCCTCCTACTCCCCCAACCCCTTACCTCCCTCCTCCCCCGACCCCTTACCTCCCTCCTACTCCCCAACCCCTTACCTCCCTCCTACTCCCCAACCCCTTACCCCCCTCCTCCCCCAACCCCTTACCTCCCTCCTACTCCCCCAACCCCTTACCTCCCTCCTCCCCCGACCCCTTACCTCCCTCCTACTCCCCAACCCCATACCTCCTTCCTACTCCCCAACCCCTTACCTCCCTCCTACTCCCCAACGCCATACCTCCCTCGTACCCCCAACCCCTTACCTCCCTCCTACTCCCCAACCCCTACCTCCCTCCTACTCCAACCCCTACCTCCCTCCTACTCCAACCCCTTACCTCCCTCCTACTCCCCAACCCCTTACCTCCCTCCTACTCCCACAACCCCTTAGCTCCCTCCTACACCCACCCCTAACTCCCTCCTACTCCCTAACCCCTTCCCTCCCCTCCTCCTCCCTACCCCCTTACCTCCTTCCTACTACCAACCCCTTACCTCCCTCCTACTCCCACAACCCCTTACCTCCCTCCTATTCCTCCAACCCCTTACCCCTCTCCTACTCCCCAACCCCTTACCTCCCTCCTACTCCTGCAACCCCTTACCTCCCTCCTACTCCCTAACCCCTTACCTCCCTCCTCCTCCCTAACCCTTAGCTCCTTCCTATTCCAACCCCTTACCTCCCTCCTACTCCCCCACCCCCTTACCTCCCTCCTACTCCCCAACCACTTACCTCCCTCCTACTCCCCCCAACCGCTTACCTCCCTCCTACTCCCCAACCCCTTACCTCCCTCCTACTCCTCCAACCCCTTACCTCCCTCCTACTCCCCCACCCCCTTACCTCCCTCCTACTCCCCACCCCCTTACCTCCCTCCTACTCCCCAACCCCTTACCTCCCTCCTACTCCCCAACCCTTTAGCTCCCTCCTAGTCCAACCCCTTACCTCCCTCCTACTCCCCAACCCTTACCTCTCTCCTACTCCAACCCCTTACCTCCCTCCTCCTCCCCAACTCCTTACCTCCCTCCTACTCCCCAACCACTTACCTCCCTCCTACTCCAACCCCTTACCTCCCTCCTACACCCCCAACCCCTTACCTCCCTCCTACTCCCCAACTCCTTACCTCCCTCCTACTCCCCAACCCTTACCTCCCTCCTACTCCCAACCCTTCACCTCCCTCCTAGTCCAACCCCTTACCTCCCTCCTACTCCAACCCCTTACCTCCCTCCTACTCCAACCCCTTACCTCCCTACTACTCCCCCACGCCCTCAATTCCTCTTCATCCTCCTCCCCCTGCACCTCTTCCTCCACCACCCCACGTCCTCTACCTCCACATCCACCTCCACCTCGTCCTCTTCTCCTACTGGCCCTCCTCATGCTCCCCTCCTCATACTCCTCCTCCTCATACTCTCGCTCCCCCACCTCCTCTACCTCTTCCTCCCCCTCCTCCACGTATTCCGTCACCTCCTCCACCTCCTCCTCTCACACCTTCCTCACCATCTACCTCAGCCTCTACCTGCTCCTTCCCCTTCCCCTCTTCATCCTTCCGTACCCCTTCCCCTCCTCCTTCCCCTCCTCCTCCTCCTCCTCATCTCGCACCATCACCTTCTTCTCCACCTCCTCCTACCCTGCTGTGTGGGTGATGTAGGGGTCGGTAGAGCCAACACACAGGGTGGTGCAGTCATGTGGTTTCTGACGGAGGTTGCAGGGAGGGGGGAGGGGGTAGGTGGGAGGGGAAAGGGGGAAGCTGGCTGGGCCGGGGCTATTTCCGATCCACCCTCCGGTACTGTTCTCGGCAAGTGTGCATCAAATCAAATCGTGTCCAACAGATCTGTCGAGTAGACTCGGGGTGAGGATAGTGGCGGCGGTGGGGGTTGGGGAGGAAGCGAGGTACCATAGGCGGCGAGATGGGGCGGTACGGGGCGGTAGGAAGCGATAGGGGGCGATAGGGTGGGGTAGGAGTGGTAGGGGGCTGTAGGGGGCGGTAGGGGGTGGTAGGGGGTTGTAGGGGGCTATATGGGGTAGGGGGCGGTAGGGAGCTGTAGGGGGCGAAAGGGGGCGATAGGGGTCGGTAGGGAGGGATAGGGGGCGGTAGGGAGCGTCTGTTCTTCCTTTCTGTTATGTGCTGTGTCAGCTTGACGCCACGAAGTCGTCAATCTCCTACATCTTAATCGTCCAAACGCAGCACCAGTTGTTTGTCGGGTAGCACTTAATCGGCTTCATCTAACCCGAGCTACCCCTACCCTACCCCCTACGGCCTACCCCCTACCCCCTACCCCCTACCCTCTACCCCCTACCCTCTACCTCCTACCCCCTACCACCTGGTAGCTGGCAGTTGACAACTGAAAGCTGACAGCTGATAACTACAGGTGACCGCTGGCCGCTGACATCTGACAGCTGCTCCTCGATAGCTGGCAGCCGACAGTTGAGCGCTGATAGTTTAGAGCTGAAATTGACAAGGTGACAAGGTGTCAAGGTGACAAGGTGACAGGGTGACAGGGTGACAGGGTGACAGGGTGACAAGGTGACAAGGTGACAAGGTGACAGGCTGACAGGCTGTACGAGGTGGTAGGGGACGGTAGGGGGCGGTACGAGACGGTAGGGGGTGTCTGTTCTTCCTCTCTGTTATATGCTGAGTCAGCCCGATACCACAGTGCTATATACGTCCATATATCACAGTGCTATATACATCCATACACCACCATGCTATATACGTCCATATACCACAGTGTTATATGCATCCATATACCACAGTGCTATATACATCCATATACCACAGTGCTATATACGTCGATATACCTCAGTGATATATACGTCCATATAGCACAGTGCTATATACATCCATATACCACCGTGCTATACGTTCATATACCACAGTGTTATATAACCCATATACCACCATGATATATACGTCCATAACCCTGTACTATATACACCCATATACCACAATGTTATATACGGCCATATACAACATTACAATATATTCTACACCCATATACCACCGTGCTATATACGTCCATATACCACCATACTATAAACGTCCATACACCATTCTGCTATATACGTCCAGATACCACAGTGCTATATACACTCATATGCCACTGTGCTATTTACGGCCATATACCATAGTGCTGTATACGCCCATATGCCACCATGCTATATACATCCATATACCATCGTGCTATATACTCCCATACACCACTGTGCTATATACACCCATATACACGTACCACGGTGGTAATGGTGCCTAATGAGTGAGCGGGGACAATGGTGCTGCTTGTTTGGCGATGAGCTAGCACTGATCTTTAATTAGGGATTACGATATGCATAGATTGTGGAGCCAATATCCTGGGTAAGATAGAGACCCGATCACACCAGCGTACTGCTTCTAGGAGTGCATCAGCATCTCCACGCCCCCCCACCTCCTCCCCCCCCCCCTTCTACCCACTCCCCACCCCACTCTTCTAACACCAGGACCAGACGGGATGGCCGAATGAGTTAGAGCGTCCGTCTCCCGTGCTGGTAGATCGTGGGGTTGTGGGTTCGAGTCCCGGTCGACAATGACTTTAAAATTGATACTTGTCGCTTCCTAGCCAGGCGCTCGGCATTATTAGGATAGGGCAAGGACTGGTGTACTCAGTGTCAGGATAATGTGACCGAGTGGGATACCAGGTCATGGTGCCGGCGGCCTGGTTTCCCAGTGGGACAGCACTATAAAGTCACCATGAGTGCGCACTGTCACAAGTCAGTACCCGTCCTGATATGACCTTAGATGTTGCTAGGACGTAAAACAACAACAAACAAACAAATCTAACACCAGGGAACATCAATCAATACATTCTACCTGATTCAAATGCCAGTTGCCTGTATCGCCTATACTACTCACAGACAGGAGCAGTTTCATTCCTACGCGTGCATAATCCAAGGTAAATTCAGCTTCCTCCGGCCTCAAACACGCGCTGAAGTAGTCATCAAGGTCACCTACAGCACCCTCCATCAACATGTTGTACCTATCACCAGCATGCAGTGCCTATCATACTGCACTGACCTCTCAGGCAAGGAGTCATATAGACAGGTAGGCATGGGTAGGATGATTCCATAAGCAAAGCTAGGTAGTGTAGCGGTTTATACGCTAGCCCCGGAATAGCAAGGAGTGTCGGTTCAAACCTGTTCTAGGCACAATATTTTCGATTTTCATCACACACATGACATTAACACTGGTGTCATGACCAGGATCGTGTACAAATTATGTGCTGCATGGTTGTAGAACCTATCGTGTATATGTAAGTACATCGTCTGGATGTATGTATTTGTAATCATTAAGCAACTTATGGACTTAAACCATTAAAAAGACTTACAAGGAATACATGTAGTAGTCTTCATTGAGCTGCCAGGCAAGGAGCCATATAGACAGGTAGGCATCGATAAGGTGGTTCCATCAACGCGCCTAGGTAGATTTGCATGCTAGCCCAGAAATAGCAAGAAATTCTGCTCCAGGCCCAACATTTCCTATTTTCATCCCTCCAATGACAGTAGTCACATAAACAGCTCCGGCCACTCACTCAGTCACCTACTCATCTCTAGCTGACACCCCTTTGCTCCAAGTCATACAAACACACAAACAGTCTCGAAGTTCAATCCACCTCAAATATCACACTGCTCGGCACACATATGCTGAAAACTGCATCCACCTCACATAACAACCCCCCCACCCCCCTCCAACGTCACTCCCCGATCAGTGCGACTCATAAATGACACTCGCGTGCATTGACCGTGGTACTTCGTACTGCCCGATCATTGGCCTGCTGCAAATGGTTCTTGCGTGCATGACCTAAACTACCTTCAGCATGACCTTACCGAACCTCCATCAACTGTCCTGCATTGCCTGTACAACTCAGACCCAGCTGGTCTCCAGCCTGCTGCAAATGCCACTCTCCTGCATTGCCTGTACTACTCAGACCCAACTGGTACCCATCCTGTACTCGTCAGACACAGCGGGTATCCAGCCTGCTGCAAATGCGACTCTCCTGCATTGCCTGTACTACTCAGACCCAACTGGTACCCAGCCTGTACTAGTCAGAGACAGCTGGTCTCCAGCCTGCTGCAAATGCCACTCTCCTGCATTGCCTATATTACTCATACGGTGCTGGTCGCCGGGACCCGGTCGCTGGTTCTGCGGCGGCTGAGGGAGGGGCGACCGGGTGCCTGTCCGATATGCTGGTACTACAGGAGCAGGGTGAGTCACCACGCCCACTCCTGTAGCACGGGCCCGGAGCACCACCTCCCGCATCACGTAGTGCCGCCACCACGGCCACCGGCAACCAGCCACTCCCACCCAGCATTGGCATAGCAGGGTACCAGCAGCCGGCACCGCTACAAGACAATGCGCAGGCCAGTGCCGGAGTTTCGCGACATTATGACATTGTGCTGCCGAATATTGCAATGGGAGTTTTACGACATTATCCGAATCATACAAGTAATAACAAGAGTATGCGACACCAACTACCTCTTACCATCCCATCATCGCTAACTGCCTCAATCTATTCACCATTCCAATCGCCATCCGCAGACAACTACCTCATTATCAGCATAATCACCGTTACAGTCAGACAACTGGCCCACTACCGTCACTCACTCACACTCGCTCCCTCCATTGCCATCAGCGCCACTATCACCACCCACCACCACCACTGCCACCACTGCCCCCACCAGCACCACCACCATCGCAACCATAACCATCACCTTCACCACTGTCACCAGTGCCACCAAGGCCACCACTGCCACTACTGCCACCACTGCCACCACTGCCACCACTGCCACAACCACCACCATCACAACCACAACCATAACCATCACCATCACCACCTCTCCCACCCCCACCACCATCACAACCATCACCACCACCACTGCAACTACCTCCACCAGCCCCACCCCCACCACCACCAGCACCATCACCAGTGCCACCACCACCACCACCCCCACCACCACCAACACCGGCATCACCACTACCACTGCCACCACCACTGCAACTACCTCCACCACCATCACAACCATCACCACCACCACTGCCAACACCACCACCAACATCACACCCATAACCATGACGATCACCACTGGCACCACTGCCACCACTGCCACCGCTGCCACCACTGCCACCACTGCCACCACTGCCACCAGCATCACCCCCATCACCGCTATCACCACCACCACCAGTACCACCACCACTGCAACTACCTCCACCACCACCACCATCACAACCATCACCACCATCACTGCCACTGCCCACCATCATAACCATCACCACCACCACTGCCACGACCCCCCATCACCACTGCCACCACCGCTACCACCACCACCACCGCCACCACCTCCACCACCTCCACCACCACCACCACCACCCCCACCACCCCCACCACCACTGCCACCACCACCACCACCACTGCCAACACCACCACCACCACCGCCACCACCACCACCACCACCGCCACCGCCACCACCGCCACCGCCACCACCACTGCCACCACCACCACCACCGCCACCACTGCCACCACCACCACCACTGGCACCACTGCGACCGCTACTACCACCAACACCACCATCACTGTCACAGCCATCGCTACCACCACCACCACCAGCCCCACCACAACCACCACCACCACCACCACTGCCACTACCACCACCCCAACCCGCACCACCACCAGCCACCACCCCCACTACCCTCACCCCCACCATCACCACCACCGTTAAGCATCACTGGAAGCAGTGCGAACACACACACCAACATCACTACACATGCATGTGTAACAAGACTAGCCCTAACCAGCACACATAGCAATGTCAATAAGCGTACAGGCATTACAATAGTCAGCATTACCAACATCACTACAGATACATGCGTTACTTGTAACAACACTAGCCCTCACCAGCGCACATAGCAATGTCAATAAGCGTACAGGCATCACGATAGTCAACAGTACCAACACCACTACAGATACATGCGTTACTTGTGCCAACACTAGCCCTAACCAGCACACATACCAACGTCAATAAGCGTACAGGCATTACAATAGTCAACAGTACCAACATCACTACAGATACATGCGTTACTTGTAACAACACTAGCCCTCACCAGCGCACATAGCAATGTCAATAAGCGTACAGGCATCACGATAGTCAACAGTACCAACACCACTACAGATACATGCGTTACTTGTAACAAGACTAGCCCTCACCAGCGCACATAGCAATGTCAATAAGCATACAGGCATCACGATAGTCAACAGTACCAACATCACAGCATGGTCCTATGTTTCCTTACCACCGTCAGCAATATGGCCACCAACCAGACATTGCCATCTGTACCAGCTCTAATACCACAATTACTACTACCGCCATTACCGAACCTACAGTTACTACCACAATGTCCAGCACCACTACCACCACCGCATTACCACTACCACTGCCACCGCCCTTACTACCATCACCATCACAACCAACTCCGCCACCACTACCACCACCACAGCAGTACCACTACCTCGGTTACCACCATCACTACCCTCACCATCACAACCAACACCACCATCACTAGCACTACCACCACAGCAGTACCAGTACCACTGCCACCACCATCACTACCATCAGCATAACAACCAACACCACCAGCACTACCGCCACCGCACTACCACTACCACCACTGCCACTACCACCAGTACCTCCACTATCACCCCCAGCACCACCACTACTACAACTACCACGACTACCACAAATAGCACCATTACCACCACAACCACAGCCCCCACTACATCCACTATCACCACCACTACCACCACTACCACTACTACCACCACTACCACCACTACCACCACTACCACCACTACCACTACTACCACCACTACCACCACTACCACCACTACCACCACTACCACCACTACCACTACGACCACTACCACTACGACCACTATCGCAACTATCCCCACAATCACCACTATCACCACCACTAGCAGCACCACCACCACCACTACCACCACTACCACCACCACCACCACTACCACCACCACCACCACTACCACCACTACCAGTAAGACCACCACCACTACCACCACTATCTCAACTATCCCCACCACCACCCCTATCACCAGCACCACCACTAGCACCACCACCACTACAACCACCACAACCACCACCACCATTACCACCATCAACATCACCACTACCACCATTACCACCACTACCACCACTACGACGACCACCACCACCCATACCACCACCACTGCCACCATCACTACCACCACCACTACCACTACCACCACCACCACTGCCACCACCACCACCACTACCCCCACCACCACCACTACCAACACTACCAACACCACCACCACTACCACCACCACTACTACCACTACCACTATGACCACCGCCACTACCACCACTATCTCCACTATCACCACCACCACCACTATTACCATCACCACCACTACCACCACCACAGCCCCTACCACCACCACTATCACCACTACCACCACCACACCTCCAGTACCACCAATTCCACCACTACCATCAATACCACCACCACCACTTCCAGCACTACCTCTCCACTATCACCACCACCACTATCACCACAACCGCCACTGCTACCACCACCACCAGTATCAGCACCACCACCACCACTACCACCACTACCACCACTATCACAACTACCACCACCACCACTACCACCACCACCACTACCACCAGTACCACCACCACCAGCATCACCACCACCACTACCACCACTACCCCCACTATCACTACCACCACCGCCACCTACCAGCACTGCCACCACCACCACCATCACAACCATCACCATCACAACCAACACCATCACCACTACCACCACCACACTACCACCACTACCACCATCACTACCATAACCACTACCACCATCACCACCATCACACCATCATCACACCACCACCAACACCATGCCCCCACTAACACCACAAAATCACCAATACCCCCCCCCCCGCGTATAACAGACCATGCACGCTATCTCCCAACACACCAGGCAGTACGGCGTTGTCATGGCAACAGCCAATACTGGTAAAATGCCTGGACTCGGGTGCAAGTGGTGGCGGCACCGGGTGGTGAGAGAAGCGGTGTAAATCATGCCCTCCTTGACTGTCGAGGAGGGCGGGCGGAGGGCGGGCGGGCGGAGGGCGGGCGGGCGGCGGACCGTACACCGGGGGATGGGTGTTTGTAGGGCGGGGAGGGGTGAGGTGGGACGGCGGATGTGGCATATGTTGGTGTTAGGTTGAGATATGATTAGTGGCCATCTATTCGCAGAGTGGGCTTGTCACTGGTGATGCTAGTGATGTTGGTGATGTTGGTGATGTTGGTGATGTTGGTGATATTGATGATGTTGGTGATGTTGGTATGTTGGTGATATTGGAGATGTTGATGTTGCTGGTGATGCTGGTGATGTTAGCGACACTGGTGATGTCGCTGATGCTGAAGATGATGGTGATACTGATGATGCTGGTGTTTCTGCTGATGGTGGTGCTGGTGATGCTGGTGATGATCCTGATGATGCTGATGGAGCTGGTATTGTTGATGCTGGTGGTGCTGGTGGTGATGCTGATGGAGCTGGTATTGTTGGTGCTGGTGGTGATGTTGGTGATGCTGATGGTGCTGGTATTATTGGTGTTGGTAGTGATGCTGAAGGTTCTGGTGATGCTGATGATGCTGGTGTTTCTGGTGATGTTGGTGCTGGTGATGCTGATGGTGATGCTGATGATGCTGAGGGAGCTGGTATTGTTGATGCTGGTGGTGGTGGTGGTGGTGATGCTGATCGACCTGGTATTGTTGGTGCTGGGGCTGATGTTGGTGATGCTGATGGCGCTGGTTTTGTTGATGCTGGTGGTGATCCTGACGATCCTGATGGAGCTGGTATTGTTGATGCTGGTGGTGATGGTGGTGTTGCTGATGGAGCTGGTATTGTTGTTGATGGTGGTGATGCTGATGGAGCTGGTTTGTTGGTACTGGTGGTGCTGGTGGTGATGCTAATGGAGCTGGTGATGTTGGTGCTGGTGGTGACAATGGTGATGCTGATTGAGCTGTCATTGTTGATGCTGGTGGTGCTGGTGGTGATGCTGATGGCGCTGGTTTTGTTGATGCTGGTGGTGATCCTGATGATCCTGATTGAGCTGTTATTATTGATGCTGGTGGTGTTGTTGGTGATGCTGATGGAACTGGATTTGTTGGTGCTGGTGATGCTGGTGGTGATGCTGATGGAGCTGGTATTGTTGATGCTGGTGATGATGGTGGTGATGCTGATGGAGCTGGTGATGTTGGTGCTGGTGGTGATAATGGTGATCTTGGTGCTGGTCATGGTCCTGGTGATGTTGGTGGTGGTGGTGCTGCTGGTGATGCTGATGGAGCTGCTATTGTTGGTGATGGTGGTGCTGCTGGTGATGCTGATGGAGCTGGTATTGTTGGTGATGGTGGTGATGCTGGAGATGCTGATGGAGCTGGTATTGTTGGTGCTGGTGGTGATGCTGGTGATGCTGATGGGGCTGGTATTGTTGGTGCTGGTGATGCTGCTGGTGATGTTGATGGAGCTGGTATTGTTGGTGCTGGTGGTGATGTTTGTGATGCTGATGGAGCTGGTATTGTTGGTGCTTGTGGTGATGCTGGTGATGTCGGTGATGCTGATGGAGCTGGTATTGTTGGTGCAGGTGGTGATGTTGGTGATGCTGGTGATGCTGATGGAGCTGGTATTGTTGGTGCTGGTGGTGATGCTGGCAGTGCCGCTGCTTAACAATGAGGACGGTGATGAGGATTATAGGGTTAGGGTTAGTTTCAGTTAGCCTTGTATTTAGTGATGGAACAGATAGAATGGCTGTCATTTGGAGATGGAAAAAAAGTAAACCTTCTTATATTTAACAACACCTCTAGAGCAAATATCATCAGCTATTCATCATCAAACATATGGTCATGCTGACATATTTCTTTGGAGGAAACCTGCTACCGCCACATAGGATACTCTTTCCGATAAGCAGCGAGGGGTATTTTATATGAACTTTCCCACAGACAGGACAGCACATACCATAGCCTTTGATGAACCAGTTCTGGACCACTGGTTGGAAAGGAAAATAACCCAAACTGCAAATGGGTCCGCTGAGCAGGCTCGAGAACTTCACAGGTGGACATTGTACTGCCTGAGCTATATCCCGCTCTACCCATTTGGAGATAGAGTGACTAGACAGGAGGTTCAGGGGGTTCAGTGATTGCCTGGGTGTGTGGCAACAGGTGTTCAGATGAGATGGTTCCAAGATGTGTGTGAAGGTGGCTGTTAGAGTTTAACGTCCTGGCAACATCTAATGTCATATCAGTGTGTAGAAAGAGGAGGCAGACGGAGTCGAGGCGATGTGTGAAGAGAGGGTCAGAGATGGGTGTTGAGAAAGGTAGGGTCAGGTCTGCTTGTTTGCAGTTTTACAGAGTAGCAACTTGTGACAGTGCACATTCATGCTGACTTTTGTAGTGCTACCCCACTTGGAGACCAGGGCATCGACACCATGATCTTATATCTAACTCAGTCATGTTAGCATGATGCTGAACAAACCAGTCCTTGCCCTATCCTATTAATGCCGAGCGTCAGGCTAGGTAGCGAAAAGGTATAAATTGTTTAAGTCATTGGCTTGACTCGGCCAGGATTCAAATCTCCAAAGTTCCATAAAGGAAGCCAGCGCTCTACCCATTTGGTCATTGCATCCAGTAGGCAGGATCAGGTGATGGAAGTAGAAAATCTGCGTGGTGTAATGATGTGGCAATAGATTGCGGTACTGCGGGTGGTAGATTGTGGTACTGTGGGTGGCCCGGCTGTGTTTATACTGTCCATAGCATATAAGCCCGAGTACTCGGGCTTGTTTTCAATGCTGGCCAGCTGTAGTGGTGGAGTTATCTTATCACACAGTAACAGCTGATAAGGTGTTTGATTGCCTGCATTACAGTAGCAGGTAGATGGTTGCTTAGTATGATTAGTCATCTATTTTATTTTTTTTAAATTTTCTTGGTATATATATATTTAATTTGTTCTACTCTTATTACTAGACTAGCCTACTCATATTTACATATCATAGGCTTACCTGTGGTTGTTAGGTGTATTATCTGGTTAATTTTGGCATGGTTACCTTCCATTGACCATCCCAATGGTCGGCCGTGACATATCACATGCCCCCTTGCAGTGCAGCTTAGTGGGGGTTTCCTGGCCTTAGTTTGCACAGATATGTTTTGTATGTTTTTAGGTCAGGAATTTGTCTTCCTTTACTGTTTGGGCATTCCATACCTTGGCAGCCATTTCCAGTGTGCTTCTTTCATGAGCTTTGATTTGGCTTCTGGTTTGCCTTAGTAGTGGCACATTATTTGCTCTAGTGTTCCTTTGTGGTTTTGTTAGGAGTTTAATGTCTTGAGTATAGTCATATGCTAATGTTTTTAGGTGAATTATTCTCCTATTTTCTAGTAATTTTACTTTAGTTCTTTTGTGTATGTGTTCTTTGCTCAATGGTTGTAGGATTGGGAGAAGTGGACAGGTTAGACACTGGGAATTATCTCTCTATGCACCGGAGGCGGTAGCCGAATCTGTAGAGCGCAGGCCTCCCATGTTCAATTCCCGTCAAGTCAAACCAATGACTTACAAAATTTATACTCGTTGCTTACTAGCCAAGAATACAGCATTATTGAGGTTGGGGAAACACCTGGAATGAGGGTCTATTGATGCAATCTGTATCGTTGGTGTATTTCAATATGTTAATTGGTAGGCTTCACTATAGGAAAATGTGTTATCACCTGTATCCAGTGAACCTGTTTAAACTGGCAATAAATATTTAGATTCCTAGAAAGGGACATAACTGCTGCACCAAATAAGTGACTATCAGCCACATTTTGTGTTTCATTTAAGAGTAATTAAGGATTGAATTTACATTAAAACAGAAGGACTTGTATGTATTATATCTCATATCATGGTAGTTTTGTTCAACTGGCAAATAATATTTATATCATTAAAGAAAGCATCTGCTGGTTTTATATTTATGTGATCGACAAGTGGAGAACCATTGCATCCAACCCTCGACTAGAGGACGGAACTATTGATTGATTGATCAGCGAGAAGATCTGGTGATTGTGTCCTAGCAATATACCCCTTATATGTGGCAACTGCTGCCTCAGGGCATTGATGACAATGAGAGTGTGACCACTGTGTGCTGTGTGTCTGTCACTGAACCCTTGTGGGGTGAGGATTGTCAGAAGCAGCCTTATTAAGGATTGCATTTACATTAAAAGAGAAGGAGATTTGTGTATTGCACCTCATATAATGGTGGTATTGTTAAACTGGCAAAAAACCTGAACAGATTTTATATATATTTGATCTGGTATTTGTGGTATTTGTGTTCTAGCAAACTACCTCTCAATTATGGTAACTGCTGCCTCATGACATTGCTGAGAATGAGTGTGTGCATCACCCACCGTGGCTGGTTCTGGGAGCGTGTGAATCAAATACCCACCCCCGACCCACCCACACTCACAATAACTGGACACAATGTGTGTGTGTGTAGGGGGGGGGGGGCAGAGGGCAGTGATAAGTGTTCTACAAAGCAGCCCTAAATTGGGTTATTGCTCCGTCCTCCGTCACCCCCTTCCCCTCCCCACCAGAAACCCTAAACTCTGTGATCGCTCCTTCCCCCTCCCACTCCCCCTCTCCATCAGACATGTATTGTGGTTGATGGGGAGGGGGTCATTAGGCATGGCCGCGACACATGCTGCGGGTGGGTGGAAGGGAGGGGGTCATTAGGCACGGCCTCTACACTCTCACATCATCCCCTGCCCCCCATACAAACTGGAGTTATGACATACTGAATTACACCAATGGAACTGATGCTTGGATTTATCCCATACTGGAGTACATCAACGAAAGCGATTGTACCAACAGACTCTCATTTCAGGTGTTTCCCCAACCTGTTATTAGGAAAAAGTAATGGCAGGTATATATATATTCATACTCTCAAGTTTTTAGTTCCGATAGTTTTTTCCAGCACAAAATGCGCTTCTTTCGGTGTGTTTTCCATACCCTCTTACGGCCCCGCTACACTGCCCGGTAATTTATATTGGTGCATAATTCAGAAACGTGAAAACAAGCCATATAATGTGGCAATTTACTCATCAGAACAGCTTTAATAGAATGCTTTTTGTATTGTGTTAAAGTTTGTTATTGGGTCTTTTTAGTGTTGGCTACCAGGATGCCTCACCCTGGGACTCACTTTTGCTAGATGGGAGGTCGTGGTTAGAGAACGACTGGACAGCTGTACACACCACGTGACTGTTGGGATCCTCCGGATTAAATGAGTTACTCCGGCCGGCAGTCACGTGGTGGGGACATCGAATCCTCTAGGTGGCGTGCGCGTAGAGGGTTCCGAACGAAACCGGGAGGTGGCGCCAGGTTGTTGGAGTTTTACGTCCTGGCAACATCTAAGGTCATGTAAGGACGGTACCAACTTGTGACAGTGCACACTCATGGTAACTGTATAATGCTGCCCCACTGGGAGATGGCCATCAGCACCATGAACTTATATCCCACTCAGTCACATTATCCTGAGCCAACCAGTCCTTGGCCTATCCTAATAATGCCGAGCACCTGGCTAAAGTCATTGGTGTGACTGGACCAGTGTTCAAACCCTTGGGTTAGAATTGCACCAGGGGAAAGCGTTGTTGGCAACATATGAGTTAGAATGATTTTAGCGCCCAGAAATATCCATGTTGACCATTAACATGTGTAAGTATGTAGCCTTCTCGCAGTCCAATGGTGCAGATATGTTCATAGCCACAGGAACTGGAGACGTCAATGTATAGATTAGACCAGAACCTATTCTGTGGTTCGTCAACAAAAGAATGAATGACTATATAACAAGCAAGGATCCATCTATCTAAGGACTGCCCATGACCTGAGTGGTATGCAGTGTAGCGTGACAGTTTCAGTCACACATGGCTGCACACGCACTCCTATAATGTCCCCCTTTTTTATAGAGGCAATAAGGTACATGTTTTGTTTTTTTGGAGTTTTTTTTGGTCCACTAGTTGTTTAAGCAGGGGAAATTTCAGTCATAGACGACTGGTCTTCCTCATTCCACTGCTGGTCGATAGAAAGCCCGAGCCTTCACTTTTACCGACCCAAGGGATTTTTAACATCCCACGCCACATAGACATGGTATGAGAGCAACCAGACTTTGATGACGCTGTAAGTTATACACAGCGGTCGAAATCCAAATTGGCGGATTGTGGGCACGGGGAATCGAACCGCTGACCCTCAGATTAGGAGTCTGACCTAGAAAAAAGTCAGACACTCTAACCACTCCACCACAGAGAACGCCACTAATCTCCGTACCAATCAACTCTAACTTTACCACACACGATACGCCCTGACTAAATACTTTCCAGATTGCATGACCAACAGACTTGAGTGTCCAGCTTTTATGACATTCAAATCCAAAGTATAAAACCCCGCCGATTCAAATTAATGATTCAACAAATTTATTCTCGTTGTTACCTAGCTTGACACATGGCATGACTGGGATAACGGTAGAAAGAAGGCGATGAGCCCTGCTGATTCCTTGGCCGCAATTGTAAATTCCCGCCATTTAATCAAGGAATATAGTGACAACAAATATGAGATTGCCTGCAATTTGAATTTCCCCCTTTTAATCAATGAATATAACAACAACAAATATAAAAGTCACTCAAATGATTGGTTGTTCTTCTTTCGCCAGGAAGGTGAAGTGTTCTGTGACTTACATTGTACTGTGTATCGACTGTAGTCTTATGGCGGACACTGCTCTCACTACCAATACTAGATATAAGATTCACCCGGTACTTGTAGTACACGGGTGAAGGACAATGTGGTGTAAATAAGGGCGAAAATAGCTTTAGTATGGAACATGAAGTAGAAACTGTGGCTCCAGTATCAAATGGCCACCCATATAGGCACAGAGTTGGTGAAATGGGAGAGAAATCAAAAAGACAAGATGGCGGCCAGAGAACGCCGACGATTTCACTTTTAAATCTTATTAAACTAGATATTATATTATACTTTTCAACTCAAAGGTAGCGGGCTATCAATAAGACATATGTAAAGAATAACTGTTGCTTCTTAGATTGTGAAATTAGGCTCTCATTTCCTTAACCCGCTTTTTCGACCGTTTTTATATAGGGTTGGTATTCACCCGTGTACTGTGACTGCGAGTACCGGGTGAATCCTTTATCTATACCAATACATGCATGCCAGAACAACAATTCACGACGGAACCGGAAGTGGTATACATTGCTTTATTCACAAGACAATAAGGAGCTCAATCACACAAAATGACTGAGACACTCAGGATCTCAACTCTACCGATGGACATTTCTTGTGTAGCTGAGGGGTGGGCAGCGCGCAAAGTTTGGTGATTAGCTCGACCTCGTGGGTTCATGTCCAAGTGGCGACTGATCGTTGGAGCAGGGAACGTGCTCTGATGTCAGAATCTGGAGGATAAGAAACCCGCTAGGTGGCAGCATAAGTAAGAAGTATATGTAGATTACGTGCATATGAAGGCCGATAGGTGGCAACAATTGAATCAGGACCTGGAGGGTCAGTGCAAATCCCTTATTTGGCGATTGTGGTAATCAAGATTACAAGTCGCATGAAATGTAGCAATCGGGGACGATAGGTGTCAGCACCAGTGTCGGCCAAATGAAATGGCTTGTTTTACCACTTCTGCACCTTGTAGCAAATTAGCCATGTTAACTTAACATGAACAATGTCCCGATTGCATATTGGAAACCATTAATTTCAACCCCGATTGTATTAGTGGTAGGTCATCGTCATCATGCTGTCGGTCGCGATGCGACAAAGACTGCTTTCATTACTTGACTGCCGCTCTCCATTTAGCTCTCTGCTGTGAGAGTTGCGTCCATGAGTCGGTCTTAATGTCTCTCAGCAGGTAGGTACTATATATTTTATTATATGGATAAAAATAACGGCAGCCCATTAATGTTTCTCTCTAACCACCTTAACTTCCATGTTATCTATTGTGGAGCGGGCATTCTCTCCTCCCCTGCCTCCTCTACACCGAGATCCAACTGTCACTCAGCTCACTTTCAAAATATTTGTTTATATAATATTTATTTATATAATATTTATATTAATTTAATATTCATATTAAATGTATTAAAGTATGACAACAAGTAAAACCGACCGGCTGTGTAACTGTAGGTAAAGAAAAATGTGGGAATTGAATACTCACACATTAACATCCTTGTTTTTCGTTGTGAAAGGGTTAAGGAAGCTTAAGGATCCAATCCTTAACTTTGGATCACTTACCGAGGGGCAAATGAATGTGAACACATCGCTCTTACTCTTAGACACATCCACTCGGAAGGGTTTCACAAGGCTTCGGATAATGTGCTTGGGATTTTACCTCCTTGCAACATCAGAGACCCTATAATACTAAGAAGGCTCACTCAGCCTGTACTGTGTAATCAAAATGATCAAACCCACCACTTGGTGTGCTGGCTGTTCTCTTGGTTAAACATATGCTATATTATATGTATAAATGTATATATGAATGTGACAGATGTGTGATGATGGTGATGATGATGCTGATGATGATGTGTATTTGTTCATAGCAATTTCATATTGATGTGTACTCATACTTACCTATCTCATGTATAATATAATTGTATGTGTTTACATGTGAAACACCAACCAGCAGCCGGCTGATCAAACCCACCACAAGGTGGCACTGCAAAATTTACATTACCATTGGAGAGATAGGGAGTGAGCCGTCTTAGTATTATAGGGTCTTTGGCAACATCCAACGTCATATCAGGACGGGTACCGATTTGTGACACTGCACTCATGGAGACTTTATAATGCTGTCCCACTGGGAGATCAGGTTGCCGGCAACATTACCTGATATCCCACACAGTCACATTATACTGACAGCGAGCTAGCCAGTCCTCGTCCTATCCTATTAATGCCGACCGCCAGGCTAGGAAGCAACACATATCAATTTTGTAAGTCATTGGTTTGACTCGGCCGGGACTCGGAACTCCTGATCTTCTGGACTGGAAGCCTGCGCTCTCCCAACTTGGTGACTGCATATGGTTGGCTTCTGATGGTACATATATATATATACAAAGTTGGTTTTTATATAACGACTCCTTTAGAGCATATGGATTTTTATCATCGGCTATTGGACATCAAACATATGGTAATTCTGACATATTT
Organism: Branchipolynoe longqiensis; assembly: GCA_030323885.1. Classification (NCBI taxonomy): domain Eukaryota; kingdom Metazoa; phylum Annelida; class Polychaeta; order Phyllodocida; family Polynoidae; genus Branchipolynoe; species Branchipolynoe longqiensis. The sequence continues at coordinate 77,615,947 of CM059198.1, forward strand.
CTTTGGATGAAACCTGTTGTCACAACATAGGCTACTCTTTCTGATAAGCAGCAAGGGGTCTTTTGTATGCACTTTCCCTCAGACAGGACAGCACATACCACAGCCTTTGATGTGGAAGGTCACGAGTTCGGTTCCCGGGCGAATCAAACCAATGACTTAAAAATTTATATTTGTTGCTTCCTAGCCAGGTGCTCAGCATTAATAGGACAGGGCAAGGACTGGTTAGCTCAGTGTCAGGATAATGTGACTGAGTCGGATATTAGGTCATCATGCTGGTGGCCTGATTTCCCAGTGTCACCATGAGTGCACACTGTCACAAGTCGATACCCGTCCTGATATGCCATTAGATATTGCTAGGACGTAAAACAACAACAAACAAACAATCTAAACTGGGCACTGACATAATGCTCCTCCAGGCTTTGTAGGAATCAAAATGTGGACACAATTTGAATTGAACATCTTTTATGTAGCACTCTACTTGCAGAGTTATTTTCCAAAACGCAATACGAGCCAATCAGAAAAATGAGTTTGCAATGGCAATGCCAAGTTTGTAGATCGTGTTTAGGAAAAGAGCTCTTCATATATATATATATTATATATATATATTATATATATTTATTATATGTATATATTATATATATGCATTATATATATATTTATTATATGTATATATTATATATATATAATATATATATAGATATTATATACATGAGCTCTTCATATATTTAATAAAGACCTCTTCAGATATATATAAACTCATTTTTTGGAATGGCGCTTATTGCGTTTTGGAAAAGTGCTCTTCACTTATTCGCATCTATACAATTTAATGAAAAAGCCTTGATAGATAGCCAGCACCATTTTAATTATTTCTCAGTCAGCCATTGCTGTTTATTGTCAGTTTACGGCTGTGTTTGAATTCAAAATAAACAAAGGGCAGAGAAAGTGCACTCAAACACGAGTGAGGATCACAATGATAACACGCGATATATTACACTGTGACAGAAGTGCTTTCACTTACAGCTGTTACAGGACGCCATGGCCGAATCAGTAGAGCGCAGCCTTCCCGTGCGGAAGGTTGGGAATTCAAATCCCGGTGTAGTCAAACCAATGACTTACAAAATGTATGCTTGTCCCATCCTAGCCTGGCACTCGGCATTATTAGGATAGGGCAATGACTGGTTAGCTCAGTGTCAGGATAATCTGACAGCCTGGTCTCCCAGTGGGGCAACACTATTAAGTCGCCATAAGTGTGCACTGTCACAAGTCGATACCAGTCCTGATATGACCTTAGTTGTTGCCAGGATGTAAACTGCAAATAAATAAAGAAATATTCAATTTAAAGCTATCACCTGAGCTACATTTATTTGTTGGCCAAGTTAAATCATTCTCTATGCGGTCAGTATACCTGGTAGCTAAAACAGAGAGCATTCTGATTAGCAAGTCTTATTTCGTTACTGGGTACACGCTGGCTTACCTAGAAAACCTCATATTATAATGGCTAGTTTCCCGTCCTGATATGACCTTAGATGTTGCGAGGAGGTAAAATAAATACAGGAACCCCCTCCTGAGCTGCTCCACGAGCGGACATGTGATATGTCACAGCCCACCAGCAGGACAGCCCATGTGAGGTAACCACTGCCAGAAAACAGCCAGATAACATCAAATCCAAACATAAACCAACCACCTATTACCTAGAAGCCTATAATATGTAAATAGAGTAGGCTAGTCTAGAATTAAGTGTAGGAAAAAATAAAAAGAGGAAAACTCTTGCCAAGAAAATCCAAAAATACTAACATAGATCACTAACCACAAACCATAATCTTAAGAAACACAGACCGATAACTGCCCAGCATTGAAAACAAGCTCGATCATCCAAGCTTATATGCTATGGACAGTATAAACATCCCATAAAACAAATATATAGCCATTTGGCATATACACATATACTCATTGAGTACTTAACATCCAATAAGGCGAATAGTGTTAGCATACTTACAATATCCATGTAATGATCTCTCCTGTTTATTACAATTACAACTGTGGTCACATGTACATCCGTGCATTTATTCATCATGACACATTTGCATCATTTCTTTCTGCACACTGACAAAGTCCATATATCATACACTTCATTTGGATTTACAATGAAGATATCCATACTGTGCATATTCTACATATGTCTGTTCATCTACCCGACACGTGAATTCTTCATATACATGTCTGTTGTAGCCCTACATAATAGTAATGGATGCATAATTTATGTATAGATTACATCTGCAATTAGATGTACATTAACAAGGAACATATTCATACTATTCATATTCTACTGATACATATTCAACAACTTAACATGTGTATTCACCATATACATGATTACTGTAGACGTATTAACTACATGGGTGTGTTATACAAGTCGTGCATCTATGTCCGCATGCACATGTACAATAAACATATTCAGACTATGCATATTCAGACTATGTATATTCAGACTATGCATATTCTACCTGTATATATTCATTAACTTAGCCTATATTCACTATATACCAATTGACTATATTCATATATAATAGACGGATATCCTATGCAAGCTGTTCCTGTAGGTTTAAATGTGCCTTTACAATGAACATATTCACACTATTCACATTATACTCGCATATATTCTTCAACTTAACATATATATTTATTATATTCAGATTTTATGCAGACATACCTAATATTCACATATTTTATTTCAGCATTACATGTACATTTGCCTGTGAATTTACACTGAACATATCCACAAAACATATATTATTCATATGTATATTCATCAAATTAACATGAGTGTGCACCATGTACAAATGTTGTATAGTCATACCTAATGAACGCATATGCCATGCAAGCGTTACATCTAGTTCTACGTGTGCATTTACAATGACTATATTCCCAATATGCATATTCTAGCTATGCATATTCATCAACTGAATGTGTGTATTCATCATGTCGCTGTTTCCCCATCCTGATATGACTTTAGACCGCGATGTTACTATAAAAAGGTTCTATCTGACAAAATGGTGCTTTCGAGATAATGAGGACTGAAGCTGTGTAACTGTATGATAGCAAAGTAGATAGAACAATATTATTTTTAATATATTTCAGTGAAAATAACCAGTTGAGAAACAGTTGTGTAACTGCATGATAGCCTTTTGTAGATAGAGCAGTTTTACATCCATAACACCAATTCGGTCACTTTGTCAGATAGAACCTTTTTATAGTAAGGTCATGAGATGTTGACAGGATGTAAAACTCCAACAATTAACCAACTGCATGTATATCTGTTTAATACTGCTGTAAAGTTGTATAATCTATGTGAAATAAGTGTGTACATGAGCAGATAATCGCTAACTGATCGTCAAGGAATGCGAGTAATATTGTCATACAACACAAAACGTAAGGGAATCAGGACTAACTGAGCTAACTCATTTACATACATATGAGGAGTTCAGGCGCAAAGCCCTGTAAATACCAATCAAAACATCGAGATAAACATTGCAGTGACCCCCCTCCCCCCAATGATTATTTGTTACATTCCTATTAGTTTTGTTCTTTGCTCTGTAACCATTTCATCACAACCATAGTGGAATTAGTGAGAATTATAATTACCTACAAATGTAAGAATATGTTATTTTAATTAAATTTTCGGATTTGCGTTTGCGGGGTTTTGCGCCTGAACTCTTCAAATATGACTTCGCTATTTGCGACCAGTGTGTGAATAATGTGAAGGACTGCTGGACGGTTGTGGTGTGACGTCATAACATAAGATGTGCGTGGAAATTGAACTATGTGATATTGCCTGTTGATACACCCCTGACTATATAGAGTGTGTATACCCTCCTGTATCAGTTCATGTGTCACCCACCCACCCACCCTCTCACCTCCTAAACTCTGAGTGTATTAACCATGTATCTAATCAATGATGTAAACATTCTAAATAACCAATCAAATAAATATTAATTTTAAATGCATGCATTCAAACCTAACGCTTAAAGTATTAAACCTACTATTATTAAACCTTTAACAAGAAATGGGTAATTAAATAATTAATTAATTAATTAAAGTTACATTACAATAGTAATTAATATCATTGTAATAATATATGATTAATATAGACTGCTTTGATAATATTGTTTTTTCCCATCCACGTAAACTATGAATAATGGCTAAAATGCATCACGTTGAGTTCCTCTGCTCGTTAATATGATTCCAGGTACAGTCCTCCCCCCTTAAATCCCTCCAGCAGCAATTGTACCAGGTGTGCTGCTTTTATTTATTAAATTAAAAACAGAATTACTCTAAGGACATAGACCAATCCTCAAGGTGCACTCAATGCAGAGCTGACCATTGTGTTATCGGTGTTGTTCCCAGTCGGGCTTGCCTAGTAGCCCTTAGTGACCTCAATACTGGAAATGTGACGTCACCCAGTTTCAAGCCCAGTATTTACAGCAGTCTTGGTGAGACTTTGCACTGGGAGTTCGCTGTCAACCTCTGGAGTCGGTGTCAACCATCGCTACCAGCCCTCTGTGTCACGCCTTGGTGGCGCCATCTGGTCTCAACTATCATTATCAGCCCTTTGCATCACTCCCTGGTGCCTCCATCTGGTGTCAGTTATCGGTATTAGCCCTTTGTGTCACTCCATGGTGGTGCCATCTGATGTCAGCTATTGGTATATTAGCCCTTTGTGTCACTCCATCCTGGCGCCGTCTGGTGGCAAATACCCACATTACAGTGTCCCTCCTCTTCCCAATACTTTCACCCCTGCAATACTGCCTCCACTAACAGAATGATAATTATTTCCCCTCTCTGACACCCTGAGTTTGTGCGCACTGTCAAGCAACAGTTCTGATGTCTGCTATTTAACCAGATGGAATGGCCGAATAAGTTGAGCAACCGCTTCCCGTGTTGGTAGGTGACAGGATTCAGACCCCCAGGTGTTGAACCCTGGTCAAGTCAAACCAATGACTTAATAATTTATACTTATCGCTACCTAGCCTGGCAGTTCGGCATTACTGGGATAAGGCAAGAAGCAGTGGAATGAGGAAGACCAATTTTCCGTGATTGAAATTTCACCTGCTTAATCACCGAACGTACCCAAAGAAATAAAATCCCATGCAAAACTATGTGGTGAATGGACCCATATTTCTTACGGAGCACCAACAAATAAAAATGCCGCCGCACAACCTTCCAACATCGGCACCATAAACCACCCCCCTCCCCGCTCCCAACTCCGCCACCCCCTAACCACCCCTCCGCCTCCAGTTCTCCAGTACCTGAGTCCCTTGAGTTTGCCTGCTTTGACCTTTGACCCATCACTCTCTCCTGCCGCAGTCCCGGCCCCGTCAGGCTGGCACATCAAGGCCAAGGCTGCCTCACAAGCCGCCAAAGGCGCCCAAGGTACATTATGTTTAACTCCTCTTTCTTCTTACTTCCTCCATCTGTTATTCTTTACCCCGTTCCCTCTTACTCTTCCTTCCTCACCCTCCATCTTTCTGTCTGTCTTTCTTTCTATCTCTCCATCTCTTGCTTTAGTTCCTGTGAATAGCATGCCACCTATATCCGGTGAATTAACAAGCGAATGAAGAACACCCTTCACTCACATTTTTACCCTTCCCACTACCCTAAAAAAAGAAACGAAAAGAAACCCCACCCCCATCTAAAAATACTGCTACAGCTCTACGTCATGCTCATAACGTCACTCATGTGGTGTACTGTGATTGGCTGATACAAGTCACGTGGGTGTGAAGTTGTGTGCCAGAAGATGTTGACCCTTTGACCCTCGTCTATTCACACCATAAGCGAGAGCAACCCCCCACCCCCCAACCTCCCTCTCCTTCCCCTCCATCACCTCAGTTCTATTTGTCTAATTTGTCTGAAGAGCGTCACGGTTTGAAATCATGTCTCTATTTATTTATTCATTTAATATCCATTCACTTATTTGTCATTTACTCCCACCCCACTGAACACGCCCACACTCTTTATAATTGATCTTTAATTTTAAATATTTTTTAAATACATAAAAGAAAAGCAAACACCCATGTTGCTCCATTCTAAAATGACAATTTTTGAATGGGAATTGAATAAAATTAGATTATTCTCATTATTTCAAATTTCGCCATCCACGCTTGTTCCGCTCTTATCTGCCTCCTTCATTCTTGTCGGTATCCTCCTTAACATTCAGCTTCATAGCTACGTCAGATAATGCCAACTACGTGACCCTTGTGTCTCACACAGACACTACTTTGTTGGCAACATTTGTGTTAGCTTCAGAAGCTGATGTCTTGCGGATCAATTCTGATTGCCTAATCTAATATAAGCTAAGTTAAGCTTAGTTAAGCTAAGCCTTTATCCACCCTTTCCTTTGTAACTATGCTTGATTATATTTAGTTGCAAAATATTCTGACAGTTAATTATATAGTGAATCCTCTTCTATGCAGTATTCTTTTATCCTTTACAGTAATGTGGGATTATCTTTATACAAATGGTTGTAACAGTAATTGTAGACAAATGTACATAGAGATATATATTTATTTCGATATATATATATATGTATAAATATATATATATATCCTGTTTTCACGGCAAATTAAATAAACATAAAAAGAACAAAAAACAAACCAATGTTTATCCCTTACATCTAATTGAAGATGCAGGTAATCTAGAGTACATAATTGTCTTTAAAAAAGAATAAATGATTAAGGACGTCAATTAATTCCATGTAATGAAACTAGAAATATCGATTAATCTTAATTTAAAAAAATAGAAAATAACAACAAAGTCAATGAACTCCTTACAACGAAATGGGAATTTTCGATTGATTTAAATAAAACGAGAAAATAATAACGAAGTCAAATAATTTGATTTGATGAAACTGGTCATTTCTATTGGTTTGAATAATTTAAATAACATGTATTATTAAGGGTAAAAGATCTGACGGTATTTCAAATAAGAGGATTTGCTGCTGAGACTATATATTGGTTGCATTCATATCCGGTTTACAATTAAAGCCCGAACAACAAGCACTAAGTAGTGGCCGTCAGTTTGTTTGTAAACCGGGCTCACAATGCCAGTCATAGTTCAAAGTGCATGCTAACGTCAGTATTTACTTCAACTATTTATAGCACACAAATGCCATTGCAAATAGCACGCCTAATTAATTCAACTAATCCTACAACCAACTACACAGCTGCTGTGCTATGCTAGACAGTAGCTAGTGCCGTAAAGTCTATAAATATCTCCTCACCCTGCGGTACACATGCACCGTTCTATTCTAGTAAACTGTAAATCATGTAGTATTTGTGAAAACTAAACCCAAAAAAATCAGCTTCGATTTAATGCATCAATAATGCGCTAGAATCGTCACTGGTATCGCTTAACTGGGTTTATTTTGCTATTACAATATAAATAATTCTTTAACAAAAGTGAAAAAAATACTATTTGAATGTGAGAAATATTTCCTGATTTACCGTAGAGCGCACATTGTCTTATTGAGGTTCTAACTGTTCACGTCTTGTGTCTGATTTACATTGCTCCACTACACAGCTTACAGCGGTTTCGCTCGGCTTCACTATTCAGAATGTATGCTTCTCACAGGTGTTTGTAGATAAAAGATTCACCATGTACTTGTAGTACACGGTGAACGACAATGTAGTGTAAATACGGCCGAAAATAGCTTTAGTATGGAACAGGAAGTAGAAACTCCCGTTCCAGGATCAAATGGCTACATATATCGGTGCAGAGTTGGCGAAATCAGAGAGAATACAAAAAAGACAAGATGGCGGCGATAAAACGCTGGCGATTTCACTTTTAAATTGCATTAGAGTATATGTTTTATTATATTTTCCAACTCAAAACTAGTGGGTAAATATGAAGACATACATAAAGAATAAATATTCGTTCTTAAATTAAGACATTATTCATTCAATTAATTTCCCCAGCATGTCGAAATTCTTCGCCAGCTTTTCTAATGGGTTGTTTTTCACCCCTGTACTGTCAGTACGGGGTGAATCTTTTATCTAAGGTGTTTGGTGCTCCGTGCTGGAATGCACTAAATACAGAAATAACTGTGTGTTTTAAATCCTGCTCTCAAATCCACGACAGGAATCAGCAAGACCAGCGTTATCGTATGCTCTCAATACCTGCCGGAACCGGCGTGAAGATAAAAAATAAACCAATATAATAGATGACCAGATGGCATGGGCGAATGTGTTGAGCACCCATTTCCCGTACGTCATGGGATTCGAATCCCCAGGGTTAAACACGGGCTGAATCGAACCAATGACTTACAAATTGATACTTGTCGCTACCTAGCCTGGCGCTTGACACTACTAGGATCAGGCAAGGAGTAGTGGAATGAGGAAGACCAATCGCCCATGATTGAAATTTTCCCAGCTTAATCATCAACTAATGTGATCCATAAAAATGTTGTTAACCTAAAAAACAACTACACCGGAAACCACTCGGGTTATGTTCATTAGCGCGGCGACACCTGAAGCGGAACTGGTGCAAATGCTCAGTGACGCATGTGCGGAGATTATGACGTCATTGCTGTCAGACTCTCCGTAGTCTCTGACCATAAGGGTTCGTCCTACTGACCAGAACCTTCAGTGTGCTCAGCATATCCAGTAAAATGTCGTTGTTTTACGTCCTAGCAACAACTGAGGTCATATCAGGCGGTGGAATGTTAAGTTATAAATACACCTTCACCACACACACACACACACAAGAAAGGTGAGTAAATACCTTAGTCTGGTTCTGGTATTCAGAAGTAGAAACGCCTCCAGTGTTCGAGTGGTGGATGCAAAAACACGCACTTTTACGTTCGATTTCTTTTCTTTTCTTTAAATGTTCCCAGCCTGATTAAAGCGCCAAGTCCTCGAAGTCAAAACACTCATCTAAATGTGATCTGACATATCTACCTTAGAGATCAGGTGTTGCTGTACAGCAAGGAACTACTATGTCAATGACCGGAAGTGGTTTCCGAATTGGTAGAGGTCAGGCTTCCAATGCGGAAGGTCTGGGGTTCGAATCCCAGCCGAGTTAAACCGATGACTTACAAAATTGATACTTGTTGCTACCTAGCCTGGTGCTTGGCGTTACTACGAAAGGGCAAGGACTGGTTAGGACAGTATCAGGATAATGTGGGATATCAGGACACGGCACGGCCAGCCTGATCACCCAGTCGGGCAGCACTATAAGGTCGCACTGGCGCAAGTCGGTACCCATCCTAATATGACCTTGCATGTTGCTAGGACGTAAAACAACAAAACAAAGAAATAAGTCAATGTGATAGAACTTGTTACTGCTGAAGCCTATGGTGTCAGAATGTTAACATGCTTGCGAAATAAAATCAACATATTTTTATATCAAATATCTCTCAAGTTGGCCATTTAAAATGAAAGATAGTTCAAAGTAAGGTACAGTAAATTATAACAATAAATCTCATGTATTTATCTTAGAAAAGGGCAGGAAGACAACAGCATCGGACTGAGATAAAAGATTCACCCGGTACTTGTAGTAGATGGGTGAAGATCAGCCTTATATATAAACGGTCGAAAAATCGGGCTAATTTCTCAATCTAAGAAGCAACATTTATTCTTTGTATATGTCTTCATGTTTACCTGCTACTTTTGAGTTGGAAAATATAATAAAACATATACTTTAATGCAATTTAAAAGTGAAATCGATGGCGTTCTCTGGCCGCCATCTTGTCTTTTTGCATTCTCGCTCATTTCACCAACTCTGTGCCTATATGAGTAGCCATTTGATACTGGAGCCACAGTTTCTAGTTCATGTTCCATACTAAACCTATTTTCGCCTGTATTTACACCACGTTGTCCTTCACCCGTGTACTACAAGTACCAGGTGAATCTTTTATCTACATCGGACTGTGCAACTTTAAACACTCTTAAGCCGTGTTCACACACGAGCGTTTTTGCCTTGTCTAGTTCGGCTCACATTCGCCATGTGGACGCGACGCTGAGGAGGATTAGGGCTGATTCGCCTGAACTAGTTCACCTCAAGTAAACCGCGTTGCGAGGTAGTCTAAGTGAAGCGAACTAGCTTAAGTTGGCCCAAGTTCATAGTGTGAACCTCTAGCAGGTTCATAGACCAAATTATATAATATGCGCTTTTGATCGACCGGAAAATAAACAAACTCAGGTCTCGACTGCGCATCCGTGTGACGTCTTTAATCTGGCTCATCTAAGCCGCTTAGATGAGCCAGATTAAAGACGTCACACGGATGCGCAATCGAGACCTGAGTTTGTTTATTTTCCGGTCGATCAAAAGCACATATTATATAATTTGGTCTATGAACCTGCTAGAGGTGCACAGATATTTTTTTCATGATTTATTTTAAGGTTTTCACTGCCCAGCAGAAGTTTTGACCATTCCAAACCAATACGATTCAGTCCATACATATCTAGGTCGAACCCACACTCTCTCGTGGTGATGTCGACTAACCGAAACTGGCACTGGTTAGTATGGACTTGCTCATGCGCAGATATCGATTTCCGCCTTAAACCGCCCCGAGAATACTGCATGTGTGGACACGACACTAGTTCGCCTCATCTAGTTCGCCTTATCTAGTTCGGCCTAAAGTTGTGTGTGTGTGAACACAGCTTTAGATTCTCCTGTCATGCTCCATGACTCCACATTATAAATGTTCCTAATACAGATTCCTTTCTACTAACTCTCCATTTGCAGTAACCACAACGGAAGTGCCAAATGTAACCAGAATGAACAACGTAAAGCAGAATGTTTAAACAACTGCCACTCACGTCTTTCCTCGTCCTCCTTGAACAATAAACATTCCGATTGTTAGTTCAGTTCACTTTTTATAAACTAATTACCGTCACGCATGAATGATCACCTGAAATCAATATTATCTTCTTCCAACAACCTGAGCGCATAACATCTATGCCAGTTCTGTTGTATAGACCGTTTCTGCAGGGCAGGTGCGGTGTGTTATCTGTAGCATTAGGTCTGGCACTGCCATCATATGTACTATTAGCGATATAAATCCTCTAGGATACCTCTGCCACCAAATGTACATCCCAGTGAGCTACTGGCCACAATATTAGTTACCACCACTGCCGCAAGAGGGCACGTTGTTGGTGGTACAAATCCTCTATTATACCCTTTCAACAGCCCATGCTGCCCAATGAGTTGCTACACACAGTAGTTCCCGTTAGTGCCACAAGAGGGCAGATTGCTGGTGGCACAAATCCTCTCTTATACATTTTCCAACACCCTACTGCCCAGTGAATTGCAATCCACAATATTAGTGAAGCAGTGGAAGAGTATGTTGTCCCAGTGAGTTACTGCTCGCAAGAGGGCAGGTTGCTGGTGGTACAAATCCTCTAGCATACCTTTACCACAGACCCTGCTTCCCACAAAGCTGCTGCCCACAACACCAGTACCCGCCCCTGCCGCTAGATGGCGGCCTGGTGATGGAAGACCTCTGCTGAATACATCATGTGGAATGTAAGCGCACTGCTCGCCGATTGGTTCACTTACCCGCTTTCCTACCAGGTGGCAGCACTGTGAACAACATTACTAACCTAGAGGGTGGAGGCAGCGCCTACGTCACCCGGCGGCAATGGATAGAACTAGATTCATTTACTGCTCCCTTCAGCAATCCATTTGCAATGGTCTAGTCTTCGCTGCGTTGCTGCCAGGTGCAGAGACTGGTTGTTGGAGTTTTATGTCCTGGTAACATCTAAGGTCATATCAGGAGTCATGTGCAGAGAAGGCTCTGACATGACCTAGTTGGATCTGGCAGGGGTTGGGTGTCAGTGGTTGTACCGCTGTCAGCGTCAGTACTGGGGGAGTGTGCCTAAAAGGACTAATGTCAGTTCCTGCACTTGGAAAGTGTCAGTGCAAGTATAGGTGTCAGTAAAGGTACTAGTGACATTCGCTATAGGGGGATAGTGTCAACGCAAGTTGTGTTTGCAGTGGTAATGCTGGGAGAGTGTCAGTTTCCAGTAGGAGAGTCAGTATCAGTGTCATTGACAGTGCATGGGCAGTGTGACTGTCAGTAGTAGTGGCAGTGCTTGTAGCAGTGTCAGCGCCAGTGTCAGTACTGGGGGAGTGTTAGTGTGATTAGTGGTGTCAGTACATGTAGCAGTGTCATTGGCATTATCGGGGGAGTATTAGTGTCAGTAGTAGTGTCAGTACATGTAGCAGTGTCATTTGCATTATTGGGGCAGTGTTAGTGTCAGTACTGGTGTCAGTACATGTACCAGTGTCAGTGGCAGTACTGGGGCAGTGTTAGTGTCAGTACTGGTGTCATTACATGTAGCAGTGTCAGTGGCAGTATTGGGGGAGTGTTAGTGTCAGTAGTGATGTCAGTACATGTAGCAGTGTGACTGGCATTATTGGGGGAGTGTTAGTGTCAGTAGTGGTGTCAGTACATGTAGCAGTGTCGGCGGCAGTACTGGGACAGTGTTAGTGTCAGTAGTAGTGTCAGTGCAACTACACGTGTTAGTGGCACTATTCGGGCAGTGTTAGTGTCAGTAGTGGTGTCAGTACATGTATCAGTGTCATTGGCATTATTGGGGCAGTGTTAGTGTCAGTAGTAGTGTCAGTACATGTAGCAGTGTTAGTGGCAGTGTTAGTGTCAGTACTGGTGTCAGTACATGTATCAGTGTTATTAGCAGTACTGGGGCAGTGTTAGTGTCAGTAGTAGTGTCAGTGCAATTCCAAGTTTAGTGGCACTATTGGGGGAGTGTTTTGTCAGTAATGGTGTCAGTACATGTAGCAGTGTCACTGGCATTATTGGGGGAGTGTTAGTGTCAGTAGTAGTGTCAGTGCAAGTACAAGTTTAGTGGCATTATTGCGGCAGTGTTAGTGTCAGTAATGGTGTCAGTACATGTAGCAGTGTCAGGGGCACTATTGGGGCAGTGTTAGTGTCAGTAGTGGTGGCATTACATGTAGCAGTGTCATTGGCAGTACTGGGGCAGTGTTAGTGTCAGTAGTACTGTCAGTGCAAGTACAAGTGTTAGTCGCTTTACCGGGAGAGTGTCAATGCAAGTAGTATTGGCAGTGGTAGTTCTGGGAGAGTGTCGGTGCCCAGTAGGGGAGTGGATGTCAGTACCAGTGTCAGTGGCAAGCAGGAAGAGTATTAGTGTCACAAATGGTATCAGTACACGTACTAATGTCAGTCCCTATACCGGGAGAGTGTTAATGCAAGTAGTATTTTCAGTGGCAGTGCCAGGAGAGTGCCAGGAGAGTGCCAGAAGAGTGCTAGGAGAGTGCCAGGAGAGTGCCAGGAGAGTGCCAGGAGAGTGCCAGGAGAGTGCCAGGAGAGTGCTAGAAGAGTGCCAGGAGAGTGCCAGGAGAGTGCCAGGAGAGTGCCAGGAGAGTGCTAGGAGAGTGCCAGGAGCCAGTAGGAGACTCAGTATCAGTAACACTGTCAGTGACAGGGTAGAGGTGGTATCAATGTCAGTGCACATACTGCTGTCAGTGCTTTTAGACGGAGACTCAGTGTTGGGGTGGGTCAGTGTCAGTAATAATGTCAGTACAGGTTAGTGAAGAATGTCAGTGCCAGGTCGGCAGTGGTGGTAGTAATAGTAATAGTGTTGGTGTCTTTACTGGTATAGTGACAGTCTCAGTAGTAGTGTCAGTATTGGTAGAGTGTCAGTGTCTGATAGTTTTAATGTCAGTACTAGTAGAGTGTTAATTTCAGTGTCAGTATTGGGATAGTTTTAGTATCAGTAGTAATTGCAATGTCAGTACCGGTATTGTGTCAGTATGTGTAGCATTGTCAGTGTCAGGAATGGGATACAGTCAATCTCAGTAATAATGTCAATGGCAGTATTGATATACTGTCAGTGTCTGCAGTAATGTCAGTACAGGGATATTGTTAGTGTATGTGATATGGTCAGTCTCAGGAGTGGGATACAGTCAACCTCAGTAATAATGGCAATGGCACTACTGCTATACTGTCAGTGTCTGCAGTAATGTCAGTACACGGATATTGTTAGTGTATCTAGTATTGTCATTGTCAGGAGTGGGATACAGTCAATCTCAGTAATAATGTCAATGGCACTACTCTACATTGTCAGTGTCTGCAGTAATGTCAGTACAGGGATATTGCTAGTGTAGGTAGTATTGTCAATGTCAGGAGTGGGATACAGTCAATCTCAGTAATAAAATCAATGGCAGTACTGCTATATTGTCAGTGTCTGCAGTAATGTCAGTACAGGGATATTGTTAGTGTATCTAGTATTGTCATTGTCAGGAGTGGGATAGTGTCAGTGCATGTAGTGTGGTCACTGTCAGTGCTGGGATAGCAACAGTTCCAATAGTACTCTCTGTGTGACATGTTGCTAGGCCGTTTAATGAAGCCAGTGTAGCAACACACCGTGACATCACCAGATGTCACGTGACCACCCAGCAGTGCAAATCAGCAATTAACCTTGGTCCAAATTTTGCCCTTCCATTTCCTACAATATATCGGTCAAAAACAGCTCAATCTCGGAAATATTATGCCCTTGTATCCATTATTTATAGTTCCCTCCCCCATCTCGCGCTTTTATACACCGACTATATCTGGCAGTTGTGGCAGTAGGAACGTGCTCATTGAACCGCTACAGAGCCAGGCGCTCAGCCTTCAAGGATAGGGCAAGGAGCAGTGGAATGAGGCAGACCAATTGTTCGTGATTGGAATTTCCCTTGCTTAATCAACTAGTGTACACACCAAAGAAATCACTGATGCGTGACAGTAAGTTTTGATTTGAACCTAGTGTCTTGGAGCATATAGACATATTTGCATCTGTTCAAGTTCCTGATTAATGATTGTTTGTTTGTTACCAGACCAGCCAACTGTGCTCAATCTATTGAATTTCTAATTCTTTCACTTTTATCAGAATGATTGAATGCACTATCAGACGAGACAAAGGGCCACCAAGTCTTGACTGCCCTGTCTGTAATGTACCTGTTTGCCTTGTACTCTCATTGCATATCACCAATACCTGATATTCGCATTTGTTGCAAATTTGAATAACCTGCTCGATGTTCAACAGGTTTCCAGGCAGGTTTTTAATTTAATTCACTGACATTAACATTTTCATTTCACCTGTCTGGAAGTACATGTGGAAGAGTTTTACAAGTTAATCTAGATTCAGATATGTAAATAATGTGTTCCATCTTATTAGCTTTAAACTATTGCCTTGATATAAATGTAGTAGTCCGTACATGAGCTCCACCGCCATGCAGTGGCTGCGGGGACTATGCCATCTACTGTTGTAGTTCTTCTCCGTCAGGTGGCAGCATGCTTGCCCATGGGCAGGTGCTTGTGTCTGGCTAGCGGCTCCGCATACCGTGAGAGGTTACGCGTGACCTGGCTGGTCAGGGGGCGGGTCACTTGGTCTTGTGATGCTGCGGTGGGCGGAGAAGAAGAAACAGACTACTACATCTGCTTACTCCAGCTTTTAGAAATAGTGCCATGTTGCCTCACTTTGAAATCAATGCTAAGAGAAGGCACATTGACTTGAATCTTCATAGTGTTGCTTGTTTTCCTGTTATTGCTCTATTATTATTACTATGGACATTGCTGCTTCTTATATGGTGCTCTGCTTTTGGCACTAGTTTAGTACTATGCAATTATGTACTCATACACATATGCTCCCACATCACAAAATGGTAGTGACAGCTTAATAGTGTTGCCATATGCCATGCTGTTGTAAAACAGCTATCTAGATGTTATGGCTTTGGTTGATTGGCTTAGAAATACAACCTGTACATGATTGAGGAATGGTAGAGACGAAGTGGCAGTGAGCTGTCGAGGCATTTATTCTTTCTTCAGGTATATTAATGAAAGAAGTTCAAGTAATTTGGTTGTACCGACACAAAAATATCCCTCTCTGTACATGTGCAGGTACAATCACATTATATATATTTATATATATATATATATATATATATATATATATATGCATCCTCTCTATCTCTAAATCATCCGTTGCGAGTGAGGTTTGCTGCGCCCATTAGGGACTAGAGACTAGCGATGGTGGCGCCACTGGTCCCAAATGGTGTGGAGGAGGCAGAACAAGAATGCAATAATAAAGTATATAACAATACTGATCCCCTTCCGCGCCTTCACACTTGCATATTGCGTTATACATAACCTCATTTAATGTTACCCACACGTCGTTACCCTCCCTCTGATGTATAACGATTATGCAAGTATAACGGCTATTATAAATGCTGTTATTAATATTGTAATCACTGTTATATTGTGTCCTACGGCTCGGAGGACTCCATCCTGTTTTGCCACATTATTTATATATATATGTTATTTTCTCATATCTTAAGGGGCTGTCACATTAGGTTTTTTTGCGGGAGCGTATGGGGGTGTAGGTGCGTTACGTCATATACGTCGGCATACGCCGTATATGCTACTCATACGCTACGCATACGCTACTCATACGCTACTCATACGCCGCCAGATGCCGCCAGATACCGGCTTATGAGGCATACGCTGCCATACGCTTTCATAATTCTGTCCGTCCCCATTTTTTTGTGCATGCTCAAAAAATCTCGACCTATGGGAGCGTATGGTTCATGCGCTACGCATACGCCGGTGTACGCTCCTCATACGCTGGTGTACGCTCCTCGTACGCTAGGGGTGCGCCGGTATAGGTTACGCATACGCTCAACTTGCGTCACCGGCGTATCTCTAGCGTATGTAGCGTACACATAACCTACAAGTTACGTATGGGAGCGTACTCCTAGCATATGCACAGCGCATGCACAGCGTATGCACAGCGTATGCACAGTGTATTCCAAGCGTATGCCATAGGTATCGACATCGATCTTGACTCAGACGCTACTCATGCGCTCATACGCTATGCATACGCTATACATATGCTACGCATAGGTTCCATATGCCAATCAAAACCGTCAAAAAATGTCACAGTACGCTCTCATACACTCCTCGTACGCTCCTCGTATGCTCCTCACAGGTTACACAAATGCTCAAAAACACCCGATAGGTCAACAAAGGTCATCATAGGCCGGCATTCGCAGGACTTACGTAGGTTTTCAATACGCTCCCGCCATACGCCGTAATGTGACAGGGCCTTTACCTTGATGTCGAGATTGACCTATTGGTTTGGATGCGTGTTCTTTGTGTGCCCCCCTTAGATGCTGCTGGGATGTGAAACTCCAACAAAGAACAACAACCTTGAGTGCCCTTAAATTCGGGCAGCTATCTTCCTACATTAAAGTTGCATAATCCGATGAAACCATCACATTCCCGAAACCATAGCACTGACCTAGATTTTATCGTAAATATCCATGTTCGCTACTGGCGCACTCTTTAAATATTTAGTGCAGTCTGGTACTGCTGTGCTTTGCGGCTGTGCGTGAAAACGGGTCAACAACCACTGTCTGCAGCATTTTGGTGTGCACACCAACATTCATTTTGTATGTTTCCATTTTAAATATTATCTCCAAAGTGTACCCTATTAAAGTAAGATTTACTTTTAAACTAATGTAAGCTAAATAATTACTAATCATCACGATATTTCTTTATCTGAAAATAAAAAGTATTGCAGAACTCAAAACTCAAAACCATCGGATTATGCAAATCTAAATCTTTGCCACATGAGCTCCCAGTCTGATTCTGATAATATACTTGGGGTTTAACCACCTAATATGGTTGATTTTTTCAGTGCCAGACCAGGGCCGGAGCAATGCCCGCAATGTCCCCGCCGCGCCGCCACCTGTAAGTTCCCCTGGTGGTGGTACTGTGCATAACTTGAACCTATTACTAAAAGGTCTCTCCCCTTATCTATGGAATCTGATGTCACTTATTTTGGTGTTCAGGTTATTAGTTGAAATACATTTACACTAATATCGCATTTATGCTTTGGGCTTGTTTAATTTTGTAAGTCCATTTACATTTATCCTTTTTAAGTCTTCGCTATTTCACAACATATGTAACAGTGGAAGATTAGCGTCAATTAACAAACGATTTCTTTTGTCGCTCAAATTTGGGTGTTGAAACTGGTGGACTTCTGGAATGCGCATTGGTGTCAGTCAATGGTCATCCGGGATTGGCTCAGTCCTCAAACCTGAATCAGGCGGTAAAACTGTTTGAATATACAGGTATACCCCACTTAGTTCCTCCATGTATGGGAATCAAACCTCGATTATTCCCACTGCTCTCTCCTACACACAGTATGGGCATGGTCATCTGAATATAACACAATCAACCATTGAGGCTGTCACGAGTCAGTACCCATCCTGACAAGAACTTAAATCTTGCTCGAATGTAAAGCCCCATCAAACAAACTCTATTTGTGCTATATCATAATGACCCTGTGTAGCGCTGTTTTGTTTAGCGCATCATTTTTAATTAATGACTCTAGAGTGCTAAGTGGAATATACCTGTAATTCTTTTGTCTGATGAATTTATTTACCCTGCGCATAACGGATAAGTGTGTCAACACTTGTTTTCACCAATGGGCAACACTAGTCCAATTTTATTCAAATCTTTTGAATTTAGTTATAGTAATAATTTAGGTTTTCATGCTTTTTGTTTCATGTTTTGTAGCTGTTTTTAGATTGCAATCAGTCCAAAACCCAGCTTTCACTATACTCTGTGTTAATCCATTTAAGCATCATCTGTATTTCTAGGTTACATTATTTTGTACTAGTTTCTTGAACACTGATATGAATCTAAGCATAGTATAAAGGCAAGCGGTAAGAAGCAAAGGCCTAGCGTCTTTCGCCCGAACTCCAACTACCCGTTCTGCTCACTAGTAGCTGTCCATTTCATCCACAGCGTCTGAGCCTTACGCGCGGTGTGTGGAGCTGTTCTGATTTCAGGTACTGCTGGCCATAGTACTCTGTGGGTGAGTATGCCCCACCCCCATTGAGTGACGAGTCACATTCGATCATGGAGGGCAGCTTGGGCTCGCTTGGGAGGAGCACCAGGCTGTTGGTGGATTTCGCGAACTCCAAGTACCAGCGGATGTCAGCCTGTAGCTCGTCGGGTACTTGCTGGCTGCGAGTGAATGGGGCCTGCCTCAGTGCATCATGTATCCTTGCCATGAAGCGCCTGGCAGGGGTGACACATTTCGCCACGTGTTGGAGGTGGCCCACTAGCTTCTGGGGATCTTTCCTGGAAGCCTGTCTGGGGGCGGCCCACCTTTCGCACTCGAGGAGGGTGTCCTCGAGCTTGTCGTTTGATATTGTGACTTGCATCTTGTCGACATCTATCTCGAAGCCCAACCACTCTATGATCTTGGTGGGCCGAGTGTACTTTTTTGGTGAGAGTGCCAGGCCGAGCTGTGCTGTGATCGAGATGCAGTCTTGATATGCTCTCTCTGCCTCCTGCTTGTTAGGTGCCACGCCCACGAAGTCATCCAAGTAGCAGTGGACAAAGTGGCCTTTTTTCCTGAGGACGTACAAGACTGCGTTTGTCGTCCTGGTACACACCATTGATGATGTGCAGCACCCGAATTGCGGGGCAAAGTCAGTGTAATACTGGCCATAAATGGCTATGCCAAGGAGGGGGGGTTGAGCAGGGGCAAGTCCTGAGCTGCCTGTATGCTCTGGCGAGATCTGCTCCCCAGATATACGCCCCTTTCCCTATGCGGGCCACGTCATCCGCTGCATCCATTATGCCGGGCAAGCTGTAGATGCAGGGGGGGCTCGGTAGTGCCCCTTCTTTATCCCGGAGTGTACACTGCTTCCCTCCGGCCAGCTGAGGTCAACAATGACGCGCCTATCAGTGGTGTTCTTTTTTGGGCGCGTCATGATCGGGCTGACTTGTGTCCAGGGGTTGAAGGGAGGCCTGCGGAAGGGACTGAGGAGGGCACCATGGCCTATCTCGGTTGCTATGTATGTCCTTATAGCATCAAGTTGGGCAGTGTCCCTTGCGTGGTTGGTCATGGTTGCAGTAGGTGGTGCATCGGCGGTATAATACGCTGGCCAGCCAAACTCCAGGTGGTCAACTATCTCCTTGTCGTGGTAGCCGTCTAGTATCTTTCTCCATTGTGGGATGTTTAGTCCGGAAGGTATGGGTATCCTCGCTCCCATGTAGTTGGGGGGAGCTGTACGGCGGACCTCAGTGTATGCCGGGGGTATGGGTGTTCTTTCCCCTGGACGCCGGTGGGGTTGGATCAGGTCATTCGGGCTTCTCCCTGCCTCCGCCCTGCGAATTAGCCATGTTACGTTAACATGCATAATTTGTGGTCAAGGTAAATCAAATAGATGAAAGAATTAATTGATCAAATTGGTTTAATGAACTATATGAGGTGGTACAGACCAGCTGCCCTCAAAAAGGCTAAAATGTCTTCTTGTTTTACTTCATTAAAAAGGTCATGCATGAAATTTGCAGTGTAAAATTGTTGGTGCAGTGCCATAAAATCGACACAGTTTAGCAAAATGTGCTTGACTGTCTGTTGGGACTGACATCCAATACATTCAGGGGGAAGCTCCCCCTTGAGCAGGAAAATGTGTCTTAGCCACGGGTGGCCAATAAGGCAGCAGCTGAGGACCATTTGGTCCCACCAACTGCCCACATGAGCCTGTGGTGGTTTTCCCACAGCCCATTCAATTTCATGCAATTTGTTAACGATTTCATCCCACTCATTTTGCCATTTGTATTTGATGTGGGTGGCTATTAGTGGTTTCAGATCAGAGTGGGGTATCAGACACGGTGCAACATCATAGATCAGCACCTCCTTCACACCCTGATCAGCTCGTTCGTTTCCCTGGATGCCGGCATGGCCAGGCACCCAACACAAGTAGAAATCATATACATCTGTTGCCACTGGTTCATTTTCTAAATGACCTTTGCCATGAAAGGGTGGTCCGTTTTTAGCCCAGCAACAGCTTGCAGGCAGGAAAACGAATCGCAGTATATGACATATTTAGTGTAGTTGGATTGTTCAATGACTTCCAATGCAAGAAGGAGTGCTCGGGCTTCCGCCATAAAAATCGAGCTCTGATCGGCCATGCAAACTCCAAATTTCTTGCCCTGGCAAACTCCCACAGCAGCTACCCGGCTTAGATCTTTCGAACCATCAGTATACATGGAGAAGTGGTCTTCAAACTGGCCCTGAATCTTGGGGTACAGTCATTGATACTCAAGTGGATGTGTCCCAGACCTCCTCAGTTCCGTGAGTCGGAGGTTGACCGATGGCTTCGTCAATGATCACAGGGGGTGTTCCGGGATCTGGGTATACCAGATCCAAGTCAAAACCTCCAATTGAGGCTTGACCTGGAGCTCCAGGGGCCGAATGAAATTTGGCTCAGTGATATGAGGAAGACCAAGTAACCACGATTGGAAATTCCCCTGCTTTAATTAAGTAGTGTACAAACAAACAAAAATCAACATTTTATTGAATGCTAAAAGTGGTACTTTAGTGACACCCCCCCCCCCACCCCCTGTCGTACTCTTTATACGTCCGTGACAACTTTGGACGGCCCCTAAGTAATACACTCACGCTTCAGCGGCGCAGAATGGCTAAGCGTTACCTGTCGGACACCTTCCTAACATCATCGTTTTGTTAATCAAACAAAAATTCAACTAATCATGAATTGTTTGACAGCTTTATTCCCAGACCGATAAAACCGGACGCGATAGACGAGTCAGTACAGCGCAAGCCTCCCACGCAGAACGTCAGTTTCAAATCCCAGCAGAGTCAAACTGATGACTTACTAAATTGATCCTTCTTGCTACCGAGCATGGCGCTCGGCATTAGTAGGATAGAGCAATGAATTGTGAACTCAGTACCAGGATAATGTCACTGAATGTGAAATTGTGTCATGTTGCCGGCGGCCTGATCTCCCGGTAGGGCAGCACTATAAAGTCGCTGTGACTGCGCACCATCACAAGTCGGTACCCGTGCTGCTATGACCATAGGTGTTGCTAGGATGTAACACACCAGCAAACAAATAAACCGAGACTAATGCGATGCATTAATTATCATCCCTTTCAGCTGTTGCGACGACATTCCATGCCTGGACGTGTGCATGGTACGCGCCATGTTTTTCGTTTTGGTTGTTGTTTTTTTTCTAGGGAGGAGGGATTATTTTTAACGCCGCCTTCGCAGTTTATATCACGTTGTTATGGCAACCTCGCCACCTCTCAGCCCTCCCCACGCCGTCAAATTGGCCCCATCTACCCTTCAGGCGTGAGGGAAGGGCGCCCAATCAACGTGGCGCCCCCATGCGGGGGTGCCGGGGTGCGGGCGTGCCGGGGCTGTGGGGGGTGCGGGGGGTGCGGGGACGGCGTTGCGGGGGCTGTGGGGGGTGCGGGGGGTGCGGGGGTGCGGGGGCGGCGTTCTGCAGCGCGCGGATTTGTAGGCCCAGCCTCGCTTTGAAACGCCGGGCTGGTATGGCTTTATCCCGCCAGATGGCAGGCGGTACATGGCGCTGACTGCTTCAAGTATATATATATATATATATACTGTATAAGCCATTATGCGAGTATAATAAGGCAGAAGCTTCCATCTGCTCCTCAGCCCTCTCTCCTCCTTCAGTCATCTACTGGAGGAGACTTCTTTAAGTTCTTAACCCAAAAAAACTTCCATCCTACTCACACTTAGAACCGTTAGAGGGTGCCACCTGTCTGTGCATGCACCACTGCCCCCCCCCCCCTACATACACTCAGTGTTCCGTAGTACTACACTACACTGTAAATTATTATGTAGGACAACTATTATATATATATATATATATATATATATATATATATATATAGAAAAGAGGCTACTATTCAAAGATATCAAAGTCTCCGTCGCATTGTGTGCGTTCACGCGCCAGTAGCGCTCCAAGCGTCGAGAAACCTGAACTAAACCTCTGCATATATGTACTGAATAATTCATTATGTGGAGATAAATAACGGCAGCCCCTTAATGTTTCTCTCTCCCCATCTTAATCTCCATGATATTCACTGCGGAGCAGGCATTCTCTCCTCCCCACCTCCTGCACGCCGTCAACCATCGGTCATTCTGCTCACTTTCAAACTGCAGTCAGCTTTGGTTAATCCGACACTGGTTCAATCCGACAATTTTTCTTACTGACACGATTTCAGGTGTAACGGATTTCCCCAATGTTAATGAATGCTAATTATTCTGGTTAATCCGACACTCGCTTCCCAACACTAACACTCCTTTTTTGTAACAAACATGGCTATAGCATGCCTATAGCTCTGGTTAATCTGACACTTGAAATCCATCAAACATGAATTAGCGCTAATATCCCGCATTGAGACCTTCTTTCAGTGGCAATTCTCACACCTCATTAAGCCACGTCAAGCGGCTTTAGTTTGTTGTCATGGCTACATTGAGTGGGAAGCTGCAAGTTGTTCTTATGGTTGTTAACAAAGCAGCTGCTGGCCAGCTCGTCTCTCCACCTCGTAATACCATGTGTAAATAGAGGGGACAGTGTATAATTGCAAACCGTAACAAGTGTTATGTTTAGGCCTGCTGTGCGTTAAGTCGAGGTGAGGAGTGGTGGGAAGACTCCGTATATTTCAACGAGGCCCTTGGCCGAGCAAATATATTATAAATAGCTTTACCTAATAAAGTTTTAAATTCGGAGCTCATGTGACGCTAAACATTCAGACTGGCGCATGACCTAGGCGGTACTGGCGTCAGCCTCGCATGGCAGGTACCGACCTGCAGCAAATAGTACAATCCATATGATAAGCAGATAATAAATAGCATGCACAGTAAATATGAAATATTTGACAATTACAGCTCCGCCTCTTTATACTGATATAATTATTTATATATCATATATATATATCTGTATTTATATAGTATAATATGTGTGTATTGGGCGTGACTACTGTGGCGATATGAGATGCAAGCAATACCACTAATGCTCACCATGTTCCGCATCTCAATCTCAAATATCTGTGTGCCAATTAAAGATAATAATGATAAAGATACTAGTGAGAATAATAGTATTATAGTAATACTAATAATATTCAACCAAAAGCGAATCACAATATAAATAATAATTATAAGAATAACAATTAAAATAAATAAAGCATCAGAATAGTTTGTTTCCTCAATGAGCCAAACAAAGAAAGTCTTCGAAATGTTGTTTCAAAATGGCTAACATTCATTGTTGTCAGTCCCTGCAACACCGAGTGACCTTGACCTTTATAACATTTGCAGAGAAAACGGAAATCATCGCCAGCTAGCTAGCCTTTATCGGATGTTTCAATTTCAGCCTAATCTAAACATCTCAGGTTGTTGACAGCTGTGCTCGAGTTGTTTGTACTGAATGCTCAGACACTTGTAGGCAACGAGGCGCACGCGCGGGCAACTCCAGGCAAGTTCAGAGAAGTGCTGGCAAGTGAAGGAGAGCATTCCACATGGAGTCTGCCATCCTGGTCATTCCAGATGAAATCCAGACAAGCAGCTTCATGACCCACTAAACCGATTTGCCGCCATTCATATGTATTTCCAACATGATTCAGTTCCTTCCATATTACCTCTCAATGGACCTCATATGGATATGTATAGATATTCATGTATATATATGTAAATATAGGTATAAATGTATATATGCATATATATCTATGTGTGCATATACTATTATATATATGTATATATATGCATATATATGTATATATGTATATAGGTTTATGTGTTTATATATACATGTGTATATGCATATATATGTATGCATATCTATGTATGTGTATGAATATATATATGAATATATATATGCATATATACATATAGGTGCATGTATATTTGTGCATGCATTTATATGCATACATATATATATATATATGTAAATATATACATATATACCCAAACACACATAGATATGAATGTGATATTTAAAGTATTTATGGGCATATTATTGTGTAATTATCTGCTACTTGTCCTTGTCAATATCTATTGCTCCTGTATCATCTCCATGACATGTACCTTGCTGTTTGGGTTACTGGAGGTTGGTGAGCAACCTGGAGAGCAGGAGGTCTGCTACTAAGTAGTACCCCTTATCTCCCCTCCTTTCCTCCAGGTGTTTGTTCATACCCCTACTATCAGCGCATTCCGCCTCCAATATACATTTATACATATGGATAGTGATAAGACTGTTATCGCGTGTAATAATGTCTGTAGTGTCATGTTCCTACCCTTCCTGGGTGCGGGGATACCGGCATCCGTCACTCCGCCCCCCCCCCCCGCCACCTGTTCGGGGCTTTCCCACGACATATATATATATATATATATATATATATATAGATAGATAGATAGATAGATATAGATATATATAGATATGTACATCATTATTTATTTTCGAAGCAAAGTGATCCATACAGCGAGTGAGCAGAAGTACCAAGAACTGCCGGTGGCGGCGCCACCGTAGGCCAGCAGGCCGCAGTTAATCGAGATTTGTCTGTTATTGGACGTTAACAATATTATATAGTGACAATCGTAATAATAATACTAAACCTCATACCGATGATTTATACCCGTATATTTATATACTAGCTATATATGCATATATATGTGGATATGTGGATATACACATGTGTATGTATGTGTATATATGCAAATATATGTATATAGGTGTATGTGTATATATGTATACATGTATATATATGCATATATATGTATGCATCTCTATGTATGTGTCCGCATATACATATATATATATATGCATACACATATATATCACATCTATTAAGCATTTGAGAAGTATATCCAACTTTCTAATTGGTGTTGAATTTAAAATATCATTCAGAGAAATACCACCATAGATGCTAATGGTTTCCTTTCTATATACTTATTCCGAAGTTGCTTGTTGGACACGTTATGCGCGAACCAAAGCTCCTGTCCCTCTGCAGTCCCCGCGTACTGCTCTTAATTCACCTGGTAACTTGTTCTCTTGTTTTCTTTCCTACAGGGAAACCGGGAACAAATCCTGGCGAGACAGCATCTGCCGAACGGGAACCACTAGCACCCTTAACCCCACCTGCAACGCCACCAGGTGGGCTCAGTTTGAACTAAATGATTGTGTCTGATTAATATGAGAATACATATCTTAAAGCATTGAGAAAAGTACGATGCATAGATATATATATATATATATATTTATATTTATATATATATATGTAATATATATATATATATATATATGTAATATATATATGTAATATATATATATATAAATTTGCATAAAGAAAGAGAGAATATATGTAGAATATATAGTTATATGGCGGGCAGAGTGACCTGGTGACTGAGTGTGGCCAGACAGGTTACCATGTTTGCGGACAGGGGGCGACACAATCAGCCCGGTTGCATAATCGGTGGACCATTAATAATATATGAGTACAGTAAATGACAGAATGTAATAAGGAGTGAAAGCGTTCCATTAATTATATGTGTATATTGTGTATACATCACCTAATTTAGCTGCATATTGTTTATGTTTTATGTAATGTAGTTTATGGATTTATTATGCTGCTCGATATAGTATATTATGAATATTTGTATACGTTGCATATTTATCTATAAATATGATATCTATATTATATAGATATATAAATATCAGAACACCTGCAACATAGGCTCAAGCAGGTGATGTAAATTCTTTACTGACTCAACGGAGAACTTTATGCCAGTGCCACAAATCACGACGTTGAGTAATTCTGGTAAGGAAATAATGTCAGGGAGAAAATAATATTTGCATGGTTTGACAAATACAAAGCACCTCAGCTGTCCCCTTCTCCTGATTCAGTAAATAATATGACAAGGAAATGTAGGTAAAACAGAATTGATTTAAGTATGGAAGAAATGCTGAGGACTAGCCCTACAGACAAATAGCATGTAGTAGCGTTAGCGGGTGGAAAATATCTGCGTGTTGCTGGCTCGTCGATAAGTGACGAGACAGTAGCTGGCGGAGGACTGGAGGAAAAAGGTGTGAAATCCAGGTGTGGCCAATCAGGTGAACAGACACTGGACTCATCTGTCCACCCAAAGTAGAGTCCAAAAGTCCTACGACAAGTTTGAGTGTGGATGGCGGCACGTCTTTCCCACTGAATTAAATGTGACGATACCATTACAAACAACCCATTGACCCTACTGATGATGCTTGCTCTATGACATGATTATGCATTCAATCTTTTCCTGCATTTGATAGTTGCATTTATCCATCTATTCAAATGTAATAATGGACTTGATTTTCTCCCTAACAACCCACTCTGGCTGTCCGCACATGGTTGATGCAATTGAAGGGTTTAGGCGCAAATCCATTTTAGTTTTTTTCTGTATAAAATATAATTTGTTGTTGTGTTTTCCAGTTAAATTCTATCAAATTCATATTTAGATCGGCATTATATAGGGTATGTGCAAACAAATGGAATTGACGATCGGAATGATAGCAGCGGCAGCTTAAATGTCGTAGTCATGGTTTCCTTTTGCCCCAGATGGCATTTGTCAGTTTTTGTACCTGTGGCGGAGTGGTTAGAGTGTCTGACTTTTTTCTAGGTCATACTCCTAATCTGAGGGTTGGCGGTTCGATTCCCCATGCCCCCAGCTCTGCCAATTTAGATTTCCACCGCTGTGTATAACTTACAGCGTCATCAAAGGATGGTTGCTCTCATACCATGTCTATATGGTGTGGGAGGTTAAAAATCCCTTTGGTCGGTAAAAGTGTAGGCTCGGGCTTTCTATCGACCAGCAGTGGAATGAGGAAGACCAGTCGTCTATGACTGAAATTTCCCCTGCTTAAACAACTAATGGACCAAAAAAAACAAAAAAACTCTTCATTGTTAATTTAGCATATTTAGCATTTGTTTTAAATTCAATGGAATAACCAGCGTTGACGTGTTGGTAAGAGATATATAGATATATATATATATATATATATATATATATATAAATGTGATATATATACATATATATATATCGCATTCATGGAAAGCACCCACTACCATTGTTTTAATGCTTGCTGTTCATAGATTCTATTCTCAATTACCAATATTTCAGATGACACTACAGTCGGACGTAAACATACTCTTTCCTACTTCACCACTGTTGTAATCTAGAAAATAAACATATAGATGCTAGGCAGAATGATTTGTCAAACATGTCAACAAACCCAACCTTGATTAGATCTCCCTCAAACACTCCCATGAGCCCTCAGATCCAATTAGTCTCAGGACCTTCGTAGCTGCTACTCTTCTCCTCTGCTCACTAACTTATTGAAGACGGACCTGCTGTTCTTACTTACATGACCAGTGAAAAGGCCAACCCCTAGTCGCTACAGTTCAACCCTCACTGGGCCGTTTCAGTTTCTCCCAAGTTAATCTCAGTTCTTAGCACTCCACCTTCCAATCCTGAACCTTACTCTTGAACCATGAACGCTGAGCAGTAAAGGTTAGATGTTTGCCATCTTCCTCCTAGTCTATAGCCACCTAGATCGCATAGCTACCATATCTGTTGGAATAGCAGTTACTCTCTTATTTTATGTTCACAGCCCACAAACCTCATCTCACCTCCTTATGCCCTCCACCTTTCTACTCAATGACCCTTCTAGAACTACCCCCCCTCCCCCACATCTCAGTTCTTAGGCTTCAGTTCCTCCAGTGATCACTGTTAGTCTCAGTACTACCCTCTTGGAACTTCAAACTTGAATCATTTGAACTTAGCACTTGAGCCTTGACCCTTGCCCTACATCCAATGACCTTTGTCCATAGCCCTTTCCCTAATTTGCTTCTGCCGGTGCCCTTCAGTCAATGCCCTGAAGATGTTGTCCTTCAGCAAATGCCCTTGAGTAATGGCTGTCAGCCATTGCCCTTCAAACAATGCCTTGTAGGCATTAATTACCATCCGTAGCCCTTTGCCCTTTGCCAATTGTCAGTTGCCCTTTGCCCTTTGCCTATCAACCGAGGCCCTTCAGTCATTATCCTGCATCTAGTATCCGACAGCTAATATCCATGAACGTTTGCTCTTCGTCCACTGCCCTGGAGATATTTCCATTCAGCCAATGCCCTTAACCCACATCCCTCGATCTAGCTGCCCTTCAGCCATATATCCTTCCCAAAATTGCCCTTCAGACAATGCCCTTAAGCCTTGGCCTGTCATCTAGATACCCCTGGTCATCGATCTTGAGATCATCACCTCCATCCCCTGTTTCTTAAACTTACATAGTCAGATGGGTTTGAGTTTTTATCATTTTCTAAGTTGTATATATTAGGTTGATTGTTAGAATCTATCTTACCTGAGCTTGAAATGACTTTTATTTTAAATTGTTAACTACTACTTATCGCTGCCTGTTCAGCTGTCAACCTTGATCCACCCCTCACATGTCACAGCGGCCTGTTGGCTTTCCTTCGTGTATGAGTTTTAACTAATAACTTTCACCCCATCTTATTATATTCTCAGGTATATAAGCCAGATTTGATTCCTAATATTCCTAATATTCCTAACCACAACCCTACTATGGTCAAGAATTTAAACAAAGAAAACCCCAAAATACACCCAGCCAAATTTGAATCTTAATGCTCCCAGTCATATCCAATTGTCCATTAATACATGGTCAACAAATTAAACAGAGAAAAAAAAATGAATTGAAATAGTTTCTAAGTAGTTATTTCCGGTAGTTAGTATTGCCAATTGGAATAATTACTTCGAAATAATTATTTCTGTTAGTTAGTGAATTGTTAGATAATTGAAATAAATAACTTCTAGGTAGTTGGTATTACTTTGCCCAATTCAGTAATGTCTCCTATTTAGAACATATCCATCAGAGAGTACGTCGTTTTCACCTTAGTTTAGTGTACAGTCATCTCCCATTAATCCAACCTCATAGCATCTGGAAATTCTACCATATAATCAGAACATGCATGTAACAGAACATGCGCATGCATGTAACAGAAAATGTAACAGAACATCCATGTAACAGGCCATGTGTGTAACAGGCCATGTGTGTAACAGAACATGCATGTAGCAGAAGATGTGTGTGACAGTACATCCGTCTAACAGAACATGCATGTAACAGAACATCCGTGTAACAGAACATCCATGTAACAGAACATTTTTGTAACAGAACATTTGTGTAACAGAACATCCATCTAACAGAATATCTGTGTAACAGAACATCTATGTAACAGAACATCCGTGTAACAGAACATCTGTGTAACAGAACGGCTTTGTAACAGAACGCCCGTGTAACAGAATGCCCGTGTAACAGAATGCCTGTGTAACAGAACGCCCGTGTAACAGAACGTCTGTGTAACAGAACATCCGTGTAACATAACATCCGTGCAACAGGACATCCATGCAATAGGACATCCATATAACATAACATCCGTGTAACACAACATCCATGTAACAGAACATCTGTGCAACAGAATGCATGTGTAACAGAATGCCCGTGTAACAGAACACCCGTGTAACAGAAGCCTGTGTAACAGAACGCCCATGTAACAGAATGTCCATGTCACAGAACATCCGTGTAACAGAACATCTGCACAACATAATATCCATGTAACATACCATCCGTGTAACACAACATCTGTGTAACAGAACATCCGTGTAACACAACACTCCTGTAACAGAACATATGTGTAACAGAAGATGTGTGTACCAGAACACCTGTGTAACAGAACATGTGTGTAACAGAACTTGCGTATAACAGAACATCCGTGTAACGGAACATCCATGTAACAGAACATCCTTGTAACAGAACATCTGTGTAACAGAACATCTGTGCAACATAACTTCCATGTAACAGAGCATCCTTGTAACAGAACATCCATGTAAC
Source organism: Branchipolynoe longqiensis (assembly GCA_030323885.1). Lineage (NCBI taxonomy): Eukaryota > Metazoa > Annelida > Polychaeta > Phyllodocida > Polynoidae > Branchipolynoe > Branchipolynoe longqiensis. The sequence goes on from CM059198.1 coordinate 77,646,742, forward strand.
AGAACATCCGTGCAACAGAACTTCTGTGTAACAGAACATCCATGTAACAGAACATCTGTGTAACAGATCATCCGTGTAACAAAACATCCATGTAACAGAACATCCGTGTAACAGAACATCCGTCTAACAGAACATCCGTGTAACTGGTCTTGCTTGGAATAAAGCCGTTGCAATCATGTATCCCACAATTTCACTAATCTGGTATTCTGTGCCAGGAAAACAAACACTAAAAATTTGAGGTATACTTAGCGAGGGTTGACTGTATGTATATAGGTTTGCATGTTTTTGGCAATATTCTGTTCGCTATTCTTGTTGAAATACTGACGCTCATCTCGAATTCACGTGTATCATGATGTAGAACAACACTTGTGGTTATCTCACCGTGCAGCATCCGAATCCACTCCAATTGAATTCACACTGCACTAGAACAGTTGCAGTGTCAGTGTAAGTGGCCCACTGGTAATCAGGGTGATCACTCCGCCATCTAGTGGGTTGTGGCGCAGGTTTGTTTCTACACGTGCATGTGCACACCATGAAATAGAGTGAGTCTCTGAAACTGGGCACGAAATTGTGACATGGAAATTGAAATTGAAAACATTCCAAGTAATAGCGGAAGCCGCTACCAATAATAGCAGAGTCTATGTTTGTATGAAGATGTAAATGTTGTGCATATGTCAGAGTTTAAAAAAAAGAAGAATGTTTCGCTTTTTGATTTGCATCTTATATACATTGAGCTATACTTTAAAAATTACTCACGTAACATGGAAATCAAACACATCCAGAATGTCATTTTAATATACACAACAAATTCAAACAAGATTTGACTGATTACAGTTAAGCAAAAAGAATATGTATTACAAGAAAACAGTTGAAAACAAATTTAAATAAAGTGTCAGTAAGTGCATGGTGTTGATGTGTACATTTTCACGTTTTCACATTAGCATAAATTCTCAAGTATACTTTTGATACATTTTATGAAAGAGATAAAATACAGTTGCATTGCAAACATATACAACACATGGGCAATATTGGCTATGTGACTTGCTATTAAAAAAAGAAATAATATGAGGGGCCCAGTTTCAGAGAAGGACCATCTTTATTATGTCCAGTAGAATCTGTCTTCGGCGGATAACTCTGTATTCAGACTAATGCGGGGGGAGCAGGAGATAGATCAGGCGATAGCATGTCCACCTGTGAAAGTGTTGGTCATCTCATCGATCCTGGTCAGTGGACCCATTTGCAGTTTGGGCTAGTTTCTGTTCCAACCAGTGGTCCACAACTGGTTCATCAAAGGCTGTGGTATGTGTTGTCCTGTCTGTGGGAAAGTGCATATAAAAGACCCCTTGCTGCTTATCGGAAAGAGTAGCCTATGTGGCAGCAGCAGTTTCCTCCGAAGGAATATGTCAGAATGACCATATGTTTGACATCCAATAGCCGATGATATAATTCAATGTGCTCTAGAGGCATCATTAAATAAAATAAGCTTTACTTTTTCTGATTAATGCTGTGCTGACCTCGCCAGTATTCTCTGGATGGGCGGGATAGTGACAGTAAACAAAGCGTTTATATATTGAGCAACCTTCGGTAATTAGTAGGGTTTTGACGAGCACAGAGGTGGCTGGAGTCGGGTACAACTATGTCCATCTGTATACGTGTGCTGTCTAATTAACTGTGTCAAAATAAACACATTTGTACATGTTTTCAATATGTCTTGATTGAGCGCGGAGTAAGTCATTACCATGGAAACTTGATTAATGCCTAGCGACACAGTTGTTACTACCAGTTACTGAATTATTATGGTTTATATATATAATATATATAAAGAACAAACAACAAACAGCAAAAAGCAGACAACAAAATGCCACAAACCACATTGAAGCACAATGAAGCAGAACAAACTTCAACAAACTGCAACAACCAACAACAATCTACAACAGACTACATAGTACAAGAGACTACAACAAAGTACACCAACCTACACCAAACTACACCAAACTACAGCAGACTACAACATACTACAACAGATTACAACATACTACAAGAGACTACACCAAACTACACCAACCTACACCGAACTACAACAAACTATGACAAACTAAAGCATACTCCAACAAACTACACCACACTACAACAAACTACACCAAACTACAACATACTACAACAACATACAACAAACTACAACAAACTGCAACAAACTACAACAGACTACAACAAACTACAACAAACTGCAGCACATTACAGCAAACTACACCAAAATAAAAAAACTATAACAAACTACAACACACTACAACAAACTGCTACAGACTACAACAAGCTACAACAAACTACAACAAACTGCTACAGATTACACCGTATTACAACAAACTATAACATACTATGACAACCTACAACACAATACAACAAACAACAACGACACAATACAAACAGCAACAAACTATGACAAACTAAAACAAAGTATGACAAACTGCAATAAACTACAACAAACTCCCACAACACTACAATGAACTAAAACACACTTCAATAAACTACAATGAACTACAACAAGCTACAGAGAAGTGCAACAAAGTACAACAAATTACAAAATCTGCAACAAACCACAGCAAACTACAACAAACCACTATGAACTACCACAGCAAACAAAACAAATAACAGCAAACAACAACAGCAACCAACAAACTACCAGCTACAAACAACAATGAACCAACAACAACTTGTATCCACAACTGTGTCCACTGTGGCACTTTTAATTACATGTACTTCATTTACTAATTTCTTCCTTCTCTCTCTCCGCCTCACGCAGTCAGCGATCCCGGCTACAAGGTGGAGCAGCTCGGGCCCGAGGACGAGGACGCCGAGTACCAACAGCCGGCCGTTGAGCCGGCCGTTGAACCGGCCGCCAGCCCCTCATCCCCATACGGGGGCGCGGAGCAGATCCCATACAACCCGGTGTACGGCGGCGAGGACGGGTACGGCGGCTACGACATGGGCCCGTCCTACTACGGCGGCGACTACGAGGACAACTACAACTTCGACGACACCGACCTCAACAAGAAGATAGTCTTTCAACCGGATGCACGACCGGCGTCCACAACGCGACGTCCTACGACGACTACGACGACGACGCGACCCCCGACGACGACGATGGCCGACTTGCCGACGTGGGATCCCGATATGGATTATAACTACTACGACTACAACAACGACCACTACCAGTTCGGTGGGGCCGGAGACGCGTTGTTGAAGGCCGACGGGCTGTCAGTGCGACAGAAACTGAAGGGTGGCGGGGAGAGGTTCTACAAGTACCGCCGCCGGAACGAGCAGCGCCACCACCGCCACCGCCACCGCCACCGCCACCGCCACCACCCGCGCCACCGGGGCACTTCCTGATGTGCCCAGCCCCTTGGGGGTAGTTTAGGGGAAGCTTGACTGCTCCCCCCCCCTCTCCCTCTCCTCCCCACACACATGCTGTGGTACACACACACTCATCACTTCAGGTCTCACCAATAGAGGGGCCGATGGCGCGGCGCGGCGCCGAGGGCCGAGTGCCCGAGTGCCGGGGTAATCGACGCTTGCGCGAGGTCGTCGTGTTCGCCAGTGTAAGATGAGAGGTGGAAACTCTTTGAGTTGGGCGCATGCGCGCGCGTGTGCACGAGATCAGCTCGATACGCGAAGCAACATGAAACTGTTAAATGGGAGGATGGTGGGAATGTCTGCCTGTGCGTGTGTGTGTTTGTGTGTGAATGCGTGTGTACAAATAAGACACATAGCCACACACACATATATCTATATATAGCAGACTACTAATACACAAAGACAAACAAGGTGGTGCTTTCTGTATGAAGGTGTTTTACTAACTGTCCATATGGTTCCGTCAGCAAATAATTATTGCAGCAGGAAAAAAGAAAAAGACAAGACACAACGAACACAAACCACAACCGTCAAAGAACACACGTCCTCGTTCATTCCGTGAATGAATGCAGACGGTTCCGCTCCCTGTTGGGTGCTTATGTAGGTTATGGTGCGCGCGCACTTCCGGTCCTGCGCATGCTTTCACTTCCGTTGCTCCATGGCTGCGATCTGTGAAACTGCAAAGCTGTCTTTCTCTCTTAGGAAACTGACGATTGTGGGTTTTTTTTCCTTTTTGTATGGGGATTGTTATAAATTATTTACGTGGATGTAAAAACAAAATCTCCAACAACACAGATACATCACAGGGAGCCTTCTTCACTTGTTATCGTTGTCGCCTATTTCATAATCGAGGTCATGTGACGACCTGTGGGGATGGGTTGGGTGGGGTGGGGTGTGTGGGTGGGTGGGTGTTCTTTAGAACATTCCATGCGAGAGAATGCTTTATGATTTTTGCTCAACTAATTTGATGATGTAGCGAATGTGTGCTGTGGAAAATCCATAAAAAAGGGCGAGTGGGTGGTTGAGCATTACCAAGATACTGGTCTTTGTTGAGAGACGGCAAAGTGACGACTACGGAGAACCAATGACGACGACTACCACGTGATAGATGCCACTTCACTAGAAGGCAACTCGTGATAATCTTAGAGGAAAAGAGGAAAAGAGGAAAAGAGGAAAAGAGGAAAAGAGGAAAAGAGGAAAAGAGGAAAAGAGGAAAAGAGGAAAAGAGGAAAAGAGGAAAAGAGGAAAAGAGGAAAAGAGGAAAAGAGGAAAAGAGGAAAAGAGGAAACCAGCAAAGGAAATACCTGAGGAGGGGAAGACAAGACCTGGAAATAAAAGTATAAAAGTCGGTGGTTAATACACATAATATGAGAAGGTTGTGGTGTATTATGCACTAAGGTAAGTTAAAGTAAGGTCGTGGCCAGTGATCTGTGTTAATTGATTATGATTCAATCATGAGAGAGGGACACCGTGATTAGATTATTAAGTGAGCGTCTTACTCCGCCAAACCTGTTAGACTGTAGGGACGCTGGCTGTTGGAATTATTCATATATTATGCAAATTTAATATATTGCTATATGTCTATATATATATCTATATATCTATATATCTTGTAGGAGAGTGAAAGTGGGGGTGTTCAGGAACTCCACATTGCAAGTCCAAATTGTCCAAACCAATAATGGTAATCAGTGATCAGTTGGTTGAGGGTTCTTTGCCAGTTTGTCCTTTAAATGTCTTTTAAATGTCCTTTAAATGTTGTATCAGGTGTGTGGCCATTGAACAATGCCCGGAGAGGCAAGCACCCTGTAGGCGCTTGTACCTTCATACACAAACACATGTCTATATGTGGACTAAGTGCGCCCATATGCGATGCAAATTGTACATACATATATATATATACAAATATACAAACACATACAAGAATAAGACATGCTTTAGTTAAGCAGGTAATTTCAAAGGAATATATGTCACGTGGAAATCACATGTCTATTTGCAATTTATGTTACTTCTAGCTTTGAAAAGTCAATTTTAACAAATTCATTTTAAATGGAGGCTACATGGCTAATTATCTGCAAATAATTTGACTTGTATGCTTAGGCGCACTTAATTTTAAAATAATGCAAGTCAAGTGCCGAACGTATGGCTCTTCATAGACACAGTCATGTGACTTTGATATTTAAAGGTTAATTTCAAACTAGGTCATGTAAAATCGAGCCGTGACGTGTATGTATAACAATAGCTGAATCCAATGGAAGTCACAGAACAATGTATTTCCAACTCATGTGTCTTGTATGCTTAAAAACAGTTAATTTCAAAATAATACATGTCAAGTGAAGACCACATGATTCTTTATTTACAAGTCACGTGAGTTAGTCTCAAAACAATCCATGTCAGGTGGAGGTCACATGATTATTTGCAAGTCATGTGACTTGTATATGTCTCGGTGTCTTTACCTTCTTGCCTCTTGTATGGACCTCACTTCCGGTGTAGGAAGCTGCACTTCCGGTGTAGCAAGCTGCACTTCCGGTGTAGCAAGCTGCACTTCCGGGGCAGCAAGCTGCACTTCCGGTGTAGCAACCTGAAGTTCCCGCGCAGCAAGCTGCACTTCCGGCCCTAGAGTCCTGTGTGTATGGTAGTATTAGTCGCAACGTTTTTTCCTACATCGTATTGCAAACGAGAAGACATGCACAATAGCCTACAACTGAATTAGCCAGGGAGACTTCTACTGTGGGCACGGCACTAGAGTGTAGCAGTTTGGGGAGGTATTCCAAAAGTGGAGATATAATTACAGTCATATATAGATGAACTGGGGACGCAAGAGAAAATGTAAATACTGTGTTAATTCCAAGGACGGATCAAGGAATTATGAGAAGTAGCAAAGAAAATGTCACAGTCGGCTTATTTATATCTGTATATATGTGTGTTTATAATATGTGGGACATTCTCTAAAACTGGACAGTAGAGGGTGCCATAGAAACCAAAAGGGAAAACCTTTCAAATAATAGCATATAAAACATTAAAAATAATAGCAGAATCCATGTTCATATGAAGGCTTATATGTTCTGGATATGTTAGAGTTTAAAAAAAAAGTATTTGACATTTTGATTTTGAACTCATACAAATTGAGCAATATGTTAAAAGCACTTGTGCGACATGTGAATCAAACGCACATTGAGAATGGCAATTTAGCATACAAAATAAATTCAAGCAAAATTTCATTGATTTCTGTTAAGCTAACAAGATTTTGTCTTGCAAGAAAAAAATTAAAATGTGTGTGTAGGTGCGTAGTGTCTATGTATACATTTTCACATTAGCACACAATCATACGAGCATACATTTGATCTATTTTGGGGGTTAGATTAAATTCATGTAGTATTGGCAACATACTTAACACACAGAGGCACCAACATTATTTGACTTGCTACTGGAAAGAATTAATTATCACCATCACAAACTGGAATCCATATGTGTGGTGCCGAGTTTCAGAGAATGACCCATATACACACATCTATATATATATATAGCGTTGGACAGACAAGATTTGCCGGGATTCTAATTTGGTGCAGGAAGATATAATGCAGTAATCAGAATCAGGAAGCCAATAATGATGGTGTAGCGGGTTTCTCGGTGGCTTAATGGAATTTAGTAACGAGATGCTTCGGTTAGGCTTAGCTTCAGTTCTCCAGGCTGTAATTATTTCACACAGCCCCATGGGAACCGATTCCATTCCGTTCAGCCTCTCCACACGGGCGATACTTTTTACAATCTGTGCCTTTTAAAGTCTATCTATCCATCGTTTATTTTCCTACGAGAATCTCTTTACGTCCCGAGCTCTATCAGCCTCAGTTTCATTTCGTCCAATCAGAACAGAGTATCGGGTATGAGCAGATTCCACGGTGTTTGTGGGTGTGATGAGGAACTATTCTTCTCATCGAAGCCATTTTTTTTCTATGATGAATCAAATTAATGAATTAGTTTTTGTATACGTTGGGTAAGTACCATTAGGTGGGGAGATATTAGGGCTGGGTGGTTTTTGTTTGTTTTTTTTTTGTATTGTGCTTAGGGGTACATTTATTTAGCATGTGTTACGATAAGCACACTACTCACATTGTAACTGCAGATAATACCTCATTTCTATTTCCATTTTCGAAATTGGTATATTCTCTAGACCTGATTTAGGAAGATATGATGTTATAGCTGCATATTCCGATGAGAGTATCAGGTTTACAAAGCCAACACACTTACCTAGATTTGATTATATATAGCTAACCTAGATTCTGATGCACTTATTAAACATGTGTTGCTGCATAGAAGGGAATACTAAATCAATACAAACCACAATGGGATGGGATCCTCTCCCACAGACCTGTATGTCATCTGTGTAGATGTACATAGTAGGCTAAATTATCATATACAGGTTAGGAAAAAACTTGAAAATTAAAAGAAAACTAATATAGAAACTACTAACACCCAAAACCGCAACGGTTGGCCCGAGAAAGATCAGGTAAAGACTCCTGAGTGCGGGACCAGACCAATCCAGTATCACAGCTGTCCAGCGTTGAAAACAAGCACCCTCACAGGAGCTTATACGTTATGGGCAGAATAAAAAACTTGTCACAAAAATAATAAAAAATAAAAATATTAGAACCTGTTTCTGCTGAATTTAATTTAGCATGTTTTCATTTCAAATATGTGCGTTAATTCAAGTCAGGAAGCGGAACTACAGAGTATGGGAGTTTATTAAATTAATGTGTAGTGGAATGAGTAATACAGTAATAAGTATAAGAGTAGGTATGGTTAATTGAGTAGTGAATGAGTATCAGGTAGTGAATGAATAAAGTCTCTGGGTGACCCGGGCCTCAACCCTTAAGATGTAAGTTGGGGTGGGTGGGCTGGTGAAAATTAGGTCTTGCTGGTCCGGCATCGGGTCAAGAAGTGGGTGGAGTGTGGGCAGGAGGCGGAAATGAGGTCAGGGCTGGCGGATACCAGCGGCGGCTCCAGCGCGGGTGCGCTGGTGTCGCCCCCTGGAGTTAAGTCGGGTAGGGTGAGTGGCGGGGGAGGGTGGTAGGGTGATGGAGGGGGCAGGGGGGCCTCTGTCCCAAATTACTCATATTGCCGCAGCAATATAGACAATTAGCCATTTAAAGTATAAGTTACTTCAAACTAAACTAAAGTAGTTCATAACGATCAATCTAGTTCTTTATCTCAGCAAATCGCCGAAGTTCAAAAGCATCGGACTACTGTATATGTCCCAATAGAAGCATGCTACCCAATAGACACACACCCCCCATTTCAAGATTGAAAGCACACACAAATTTATGATCATATTCAGACTGAATGCATATACAATAAGACAATCCCACTTTATTTCAGAGTCACAACAAAAACAAATCAAAATTTACGATCATATTCAGACTGAATGCACATAAAATAAGACAATCCCACATTATTTCAGAGGCACGACAAAAACAAATCCATGAAATTGTTCAACTTTGAATAGATGCGCATCCACGTGTCTGCACTCACGCAACGCGTGTCTATTGGGACATATACAGTATATAACTTTAACTGTTTTGGGACAATTTAGATACATTGTTAAACTTGCATAGTTCGATGGTTTTTGAACTTCTGCATTTTCTTCTCACATATTTCATTGATCATTATAATCTGCCTTCCTTTAGTTTGAAGTAAAATATATCTTCTTATGAATGATTAACCTTGGATGAGCTTGAAGTAAAGACATGCCAATGTACTGTTGACACCATAGGCTTCAACAGGAACAGGTTCTACTACATAGAGGTTCTATTCCCTTCTCTTCAGCAACACACGTCTAACTAAGTAGTACATGTTTATCTAAGTTTAATACATAGCATCAAATTTAGGTCAGTGTTTTGGTTCAGCAAAGATGATACGTTCATTGCACTATGCAGGTTTAGCAGAATATTCAGTTTGAACAAATCTCTTCTGGTTTTGTGGTGTTGAACACATCACACACTTTTCTTGTCAGTAAACATGTTTTGACATCACCGAAGTCCTGGCCTTCCAGCGAATTTTCAATGTGGGATTATTTACACGAAAGAGGTATAGATTTTCTATGTGTTAAAGTGAGCTAATAGCGCATGACAACAAACAATTAAATTCATAGATAAAACAGAAATAAATATTGCTCTATCGAACAATTAATGCATATTGAATATTAAAATACGATGGATCTAACTACTAGACAATCTAGATTAGAAACTAAGGTATTTCTGCAGTAGCAATTCAAGATGGACGTCAGTACTTGTTATTCTGTCAATTTTAACTGACTTGTTCAATTATAATTCTGCTCAATACCTGCTCAATTATTATCGTATCTGGAGACGGCCGACAACAAAGCCACAGAATTACTATATTTTTTTCCTCCATTGTTGTCTTTTTGACTAAGACTTCTTTGTTCCACATGCTAGTGAGCTCTCTGTCACGTGATATATCACGTGTCTATATGTTCCTACGCAAACAAAATGGCGTCACGTGCGTCCACCGGAAGTGACGTGATTGGCTGATACTCGCTTCGGTGGTGGTGGTTGTGACGTCACACTGCCATATAATGGTCGTCTGCCCGTGTCACGATTGAGTTAGAGCTAACTGGTGATACACATCGCTCCAGCTGAGTGATGTTGACGAAGAAGAACAGAAAACAAATCTAATAAAATAAAACCACAGGTGGGGGGAAACTAAATGACCAACACCAACTAACAACAGTAATGTGGTGTGTAGGAGCTGTAGCAGTCTGAGTTGTTGTGACGTTATTGCAGTTTCCTAGGTTTTTTATTGAACAATTTGTTGCTGTTTGAGTTAGACGTGGGCTTATTGAAGAAAGGAGTTAACCAGGGATTATGCACTACCCACCCTGAGTGGGAGTGTCACACCTGTAGGTGTGTACTAACTATATATATACATACTTATAGAAAAATATATGCATCTATAGAAATGTATATGTATATATATAAATATATATATAAATATGCAAAGAAATATATTTAGGTATATATATATATATATAAATATGCATATATATAAATGTGTATAAATATATATAAATATACATAAATATATAAAAACATATACAAATATATAAAAATATATAAAAATATATAAAAATATATAAAAATATATATTTATATATAAATATATATAAATATATATAAATATATAAATATATATATAAATAGACACATATATGAATATATATATATATGATATATATGAATATACATATGAATATACATATGAATATATATATGAATATACATATGAATATATATATATATGAATATACATATGAATATATATATGAATATACATATGAATATATATATGAATATACATATGAATATATATATGAATATATATGAATATAAATATGTATATGAAGAGCTCTTTTCCAAAACGTGATAAGCACCAATTCAAAAAATTAGTTCGCAATGCGAATGGCAAGTTTCTAGATAATGCTTTGAAAAAGAGGTGTTCACAAATATATATATATACATGAAAAGCTCTTTGTATATATACATGAAAAGCTCTTTGTATATAAGAACATCTCTTTTCCAAAGCATGATCTAAGAACTTGGCATTGGCATTACAAACACGTTTTATTGGATTAGCACTTATCACGTTTTGGAAAAGAGCTCTTCATATATATAAATGTATATTAATATATATAATATAATATAAATATATATATATATATATGTATACTCTTGCGCTGTCATCTATGTAGGTGTAGCGAAAGAGACCTGTCAGGATATGTGATACTTGGTGGGATTATTGGCAGGAACCATTAGGTAATTGAGAAGCCTCTGTGAACTTGAGTAAACTAAACATGTCCATAATGTAACTGGCAGATTAAATGCCTGATTTCTGTCAGGCTGCCTGAGCAGGCTACATGACTTTATATTATTCAGTCTGTGAGAAGTCATGTCCAGCTCACTGATGAGTCTGCATTCAGTTAACACTCACTCCAATCCTGCTGGCAAAGTGGCACTTCTTGAAGAGATGCTTGTAATCAGCATATCTTTACTTTGCTATTTAAAAATTGGTGGAGAACAGGTTTTGACAAAAGTTATTCATTCACTATCAATTATTAATGCTGTTAAATTTCCTTTAAAATAAGATATTTAAATCGTTGCTGATTTATCATTTGGTAGTTGGATGATAAGAAAAAAGAAAGTACATCATATTCAGTTCAATTGATATCAGTTATTTTAAAATATCCACTATTAATGCAGTTAAATTCGATATGCAAATGCTTAATAGCTGATAATTTAGCATTTAGCAATTGGATAATAAGTAAAGAAAATACATTATATTTAGGTCAGTTAATATAATTTAGTAATAAATATAGACAAATACATGAATAATTAATAATACATTAATTCATGAATATAAACATTGTGTAGAATTGCATTTTCAAATTGGATATATTCAGTTTTGCACCTATTTTCCAGACTGGTCGGTTTAGGCATCTGCAAAGATTTGCACCCTCCAAATACAAATAAAAGAACCACCATACACATAGGCAAAGTAGTCCAGTTGTTGCTTCATGTAGTTCTGGATCATTTGCCTGACTCTCCATCTCTGGACTTCAGTGGCTGGCCATTGCAGGTTTGTGTAGCCAGCCACTTGTTTGATTTCCATTCGCAATGTCAGTATCCTGAAAATGTCAGTCGTACCCACAGTTTGTACACTTTTTACTAATCGCCAGTCTAGGTTGTGTGGCTTTGTAACTCTGTCTGATTTCTTTTAAAAGACCAAACCTTTTAACTGGCTGGTGCTGATAACTGAGGTCATTCATGTCCGAGGTGCATGTCACAAGGGACTGGGGCTCAAGCAAGCATCTGATACTGTAGCAGAAGTTCAACACCAATAGTTCTAGCATTCTTGCAAGCACCAATACAGTCAAATCTCTCTAACCAACCACCTCCACAGATCAACCACTCCCCTAAATCGATCGCTTTATTTGGGTTCCAAACGATTGCTCATACAATACCATTCAAACAATTAAAAAACTCCCTAAACCGACCACCCCCCCTCCCGCTAAATGGACCATTTAAAGTCGGTCCCATTGTCGGTCGACTTAGAGAAGTTTTACTGTAGTTGATTTAGCTTAGCCAATTCCCCCCAATTACTTGAAGACATGTTCATTATGTTGCATAGCACCCATCCCATGAACAACAAGCACACCACAAAACAACCACACAAATAAACTGCGACACTTATTTCAAAATGTATTGCAAATGTTGAATGACAAGAGGAATCATTTGTACCTTTCGCGATTATTCTTTGTATACATGCGCACATTGCATTCACCAAGGTTCACATTCATTGAAGAAAGAGATTGTTGCAAAATGAATTTTACATTGACCCCCACATCTAATGTACCAGCCCCAGAGAGAAGCTCTCAGGGGCGAAGCAGTCGTCTCCCCCTTGTAACAAATAAGTATTCGCCCTCATGAGATTGGACTGCTATGTATATCTGTATAACCATGTACCGATGATACACATTGTATAATTGTATGATTGGTGTTGCCAAGTATACTACTAACACAAGTAATACGGATTGTAATCGATTTGGGTGCTTGTTTATATATTGGTAACCGCTACTTTGTGTAAACAATGTCAGAGACACGCATGTATCAAACTGCAGTTTTAAGCTGTCAGTCACTCCTCCGTCAGTGCCGCAGTTTGAAAGGGTACCCAGTCTAAAACAGACCTTTTCGCAATGTGCATGCATCAAAGTCGAACGGCAAGCCTGAAATCTTGTCTGAATTTCTGATTTGATCCTGTCTGTGGAGGAGCTCTCTAGAAATGTAGGGCGAGACAAGCAAGGTGATTGTTCAGGCATCATTGTCCTGAATATGTTATGCTTGATAGTATATATTACCCTCGGCACTGATAAGTTAACAAGCAATTAACAAGTTATTAAACATGTGTACAATCTCAATCTGGCGCAAATGCCGTTAGACTTTAATGCATGCATATTTTGAAAAGGCCCATTTTAAACCGCATACCGTCTCAAACTGTGACACCGGCATGTTAGTGTATCTAGCCAATCTGCACAACGCATATATGGTGAGTGAGTCTGTATACGCTATGTTATGCTGATTCTACATCGCATGCGCACGCCCACATTCACAACGATCATCGGTCCATACTAATACTACACTGTAATCAGTAGGCTGCGGGCTTTCTTAATATATAACCACAATTGGCAAGGTATAGATTCACTTATTAAGACTATAGCGATATAGCTATACATATATGTATAAATTAACACTGTGTTGGCCTGATATGGGGATATATATATATATAAGCGAACGTGAGTTATAATCTTCTGACAAAAAAAGGAAAAAAATACGCATCAAACCTGTATTTAAACTGTCATATTAGGTGAAGAAGACCATCACGGGAGATGCAGTTTTAAACTAATCAATTTGTGCAGACTGTTTACAAATGGAACCGAGGCCTGGGTGGTTAGTTCCGTTAGCTTCCGCTACACCCAAGTGGTGCTGTCCGGTCTTGCATTGCCGTGGTTCAAGTGTAGCGGTGTAGGTGGCGCCACCGCGAAGACTAGCAGGTGCTGCCATCTTTCCCAGACCATCCTAACTTGCCGGGATTCTTGTTGTTCTACAGAACGCTGCGTTCGTTTTTGGCTGGCTGCAGTCACCCCCCCCCCCCCCTTCAGATTATTCTGAAGGTTTACAAAACCGCAACACACATCTTAAAACCCACGAGGGCGCTAACAAACAAATATAACACCCTGCACCCTCGCAATTGGATAAGAGATTCACCCCGTACTGGTTTGTACATTAGGGGTGAACAACAACCCATTATCATTATGATTAGACAAAGTGGCGTAAGGCTGAGAAAGTGAAATGAGCGTATTCTCGATGTCGCGCATTCACACCGCGCGAAGGGTAAAACAAATGCCACTGTCATAGAGACAACATTAAAACCACCCTAACTATCACAGTAATTTATGATTTTTGGTGCTTTAAAAGCAAATTTCTCTTACTTCTATTAAATAGTGCAGATCTTTGTCTACAATTTCACATTCAGCTTTTTTTTTTATCAGCCAATTGGAAGTTCTTGAATTTATTTTGCGAAAATAGTTTTTGAGGCCATGATGTGGTAAGGCTAACACTGGCACTTACACTCAGAATATCCCAACTTTCACTATTATCTCTGTTTTTAATACTTTCAGAGTAAATTGATCTTAGGTTACATTAAATACTTCAGATCTTCCTCTTCAATCGCGCATTTAATAAATGCTCCCCATAGACATCGCATTGTTGCAGCCCACATCACGCCGGTATTTTACCCTTCGCGGGCTAGTTTCCGGGGTTGTGACATCTTGCCGACATCGAGAATATACATTCTTCAATTAAGAAGCAAAATATATCCTGCACCTACATATTTGTATCTACCTCCAAACTTTTAAATTGCTAAATAAATTATAGTATGTACTTTAATCGACTTTAAAAGTCAAGTCGAGAGTATTCTTGTTATCTTGCTTGTTTACATCCTCTGCCATTTCACCAACTCTACGCCAATATAGGTAGACACTGGATGAGGGAACCAGGAGTTCTCTGATTGGTTGATTGATACCGAACAGTTTTCGCTGGTTTTTTAAACATGGTTGTCATTCACCCCTACTCTGGGCAGGGGCAATCATTTATCTACCTCGCAATGTGATATTTGACATGGTCAGTGTTTGCTGACTAGGTCAGGAATGAGTGGATGCATTCTCAATTTAAACATTGGTCCAAAGTCGCAAAGTGTTTTGACCGAAGCAGAACAAACCCCAACGCATGCTTCCATGCTCAATGTGTCATCCCGATTCCTCCCACCCGGCGGCGCCACTGCCGTTTTGCTACCTGTTCACACCCACAACTTTAGGCCGAACTAGATAAGGCAAACTAGATGAGGCGAACTAGGCATGAAAGTGTGTCATGTCCACACATGGGTGGTTTAAGCCGGAAATCGATATCTGCGCATGAGCAAGTCCATACTAACCAGCACCACTTTCGGTTAGTCGACATCACCACGAGAGAGCGTGGGTTCGCCCTATCTATGTATAGACTGAGTCGTATTGTTTTGGAACGGTCAAAACTTCTGCTGGGCAGTGAAAACCTAAAAATAAATTATGAAAAAATATCTGTGCACAACTAGCGGTTTCATAGACCAAATTATATAATATGCGCTTTTGATCGACCGGAAAGTCAACAAACTCAGGTCTCGACTGCGCATGTGTGTGACATGCTTAAGCCGCCTCAAAGTAAACCGCTACCGTCCACACAAGCAAGATGGGCCGACTTAAGCTAGTTCGCTTCATCTAGACTACCTCGCGAGGTGGTCTAGTTGAAGTGAACTAGATGAGGCGACTCAGACTTAAGTCGCCTCAGCGTAGTGTCCACATGGCCAATCTGAGTCGACTTAGATGAGGCAAACTAGTTGAGGTGATTTAAGGCCCATTTGTGAACGGGGCTTATGGCTAATTTCTTTTTTATTGGTGGTCGTCCCGGCCTGTGCCTGAAAAATCGCCTGCCCCTGATTTTGTAATATACAGCAAAAATTGTTTAACTGTTAAAAATGTGTCGGGCTAGCTGCAATTCAACTTTCAGACATTATATCTAACTATATATGGACAGCGGTAAATACCGTAACACCATGTGAATGCACTGACATTTTATGTTAATGTAATTCCATTGAAATCAAGTAAAACAAAATACTGAAAAAATTAAATAAAATAAAATAAGAACTGCCCACACAATCCGGATTTGTCAGATCAAACGGACGATCACCAAACATTTTTTATTTGGCGTAATTGTGGTTAGGTGCAAAATGAAAACACAACAACGAGGGCAAGACCACGTGACCCGTCAGCGGGATGTCACGTGACTAAAGCTGCATAGTCCGATGAAAATATCAAATTATAATTTGTTGTTTAAACCTTAATTTAAATTGTATGCTACATATTGAAGTTCGATACTGATGCACGTATTCTATTAAGTATTTCTTTCTGCATAGAAGGTCACACACGATGTCATTCAATAGAAGCTGTTTCTACTGAAGCCAATGGTATCAGGCTTCAGACGTGTTTGCCTAAATTAATTCGCCATGTTTTCACATCAAATATCTAGTCCGTAGTCCGCCATTTAACTTCAAAGTTACTTCAAATCAAAGCCCACTCTAACTATTAACCGAACGTATTTATCTCATAAAATGGCAAAAAAACTCAAAACCATCGGACTATGCAACTTATTAACTGACACGAATAACAGAGTAACTTTTGCGTTATATAAAAACATTAACAACGAAGTTACAACGAAGTTATGTAGCTGAGGGTGAGGCATGAAGCAGTAGGCCTACAGCAGGTAGCCCTGAACATCGAATCACTTTGTTGCAGTCTTGACAATTTCCTTGAATTAAAGGGGGTTTATGTGGGGTGAGGGGGGACTGCTTTCAGCTGCTAAAGACTATGTTGGTGTAGAGATAAGGAGTGGCGGTAGAAGCCATGATCTGTTAATCCCACAGACTCACTACTACACTTTGTGTCACGGGTGTTCGTTATTTTCTAACGGCTTGCAGTGTTTGTATCCGCGCGATGGGCAAGGGGCATAAACGGGTTGTTCTTTGTACACAATGATTTTACACTCATGTTATATTCTCGGTTTAATAAAAGTTTCTACTCTGTCCACAAAAAAAGGAAAACAAATATAAATGTGTTTGTGTGTATTTGTATGTGTGTGTTTGTCTGTGTGTGTTTGTGTGTGGTTGTGTTTGTGTGTGGTTGTGTGTTTGTGTGTGCATGTGTGTGTTTGCGTGTGTTTGCGTGTGTATGCCTGCTGCCCCCTAGTCGACGCTAACACTTAGTAAAAGAACCAGGGGAGTGAGGAAAAGGAAGGTGGTGAGTAAAGGTAGTGGTAGCGAAACTGTAGCCGGTGTGGCGCTTTCAGCGCCCGGTCAGTTTCAGCGCCCTGCCGTGGCTTCTGCGCATGCGCGGATTTTCGCATGTTGCGGCGAGCACTGCTATTTGTTTTGTTTACACTCGGCGATTCAACGCCGATCTAGCTGCTACATTAATATCGCTTGGAATTTAAGGTTAATTTAATTAAATTTCATTATTTGAGTATGTAATTCTGTTAAATATGATCGCTTTCAATAGATTTCAGCCTAATCGGTCCCTAACACTGCCAGTCACCAGCGAAAGTTACAGCTGAGCTTGTAGCCGGCGAGGCCACGGGTGTTTTGCATATCTCTTAAAATCCGCGCATGCGCAGAAGCCATGGCAGGGCGCTGAAACTGACCGGGTGCTGAAACCGCCACACCGGATAGTAAATAGCATCGGAATGAATCAACACACATTCTTTTTGTTTGTATTTATTTATTTATCTTTGTTACAAAATCTTTATGACAGAACCTAAATCAGCGACACTTCATTGACACTTAAAGTAACAAGGAAGATTCTGTTATTCTTATCGTGATTCCGTTGCTCAGCGAAATCGCTGATTTATTGCAGCAAACACAGAGTTTCCAAATCAGCGGGGTGGGGTGGGGGGGGGGGAGGGAGGGAATCGTGTCCGTGAAAAAATAGCAAATTTTAATTATTTGTGAGTTTTGAAGTCTTAACACAGTTTGAATATCAAGGCCAAATATGTCCAAGTAGGTGCCAGATTGCATCATTTTAATTGTAGGTTTTAAACAATTTCGCGGGAAGGGGCCATGCCCCCCCCCCCCAGAATTTCAGGGATTTTCTTTGATTTTGGTCACTGGGACCCCTGTTTTTAATGCCTTACAGCCTCATGTTGAGAAGCTGATATCGCTGAACCAAGAAGATCCATATCATTAGAATCTAGATAATAGATCACTACATTCATTCTGCATATCTACCTTAGATACTGCTGCACTTATTAAGCACTTGTTGTCATATAGAAGGGCATATTGAGTCAATTTAATAGAACTTATTACATTAGAAAGCTATCCTGTCAGACCTTTCGCATGTTTGTTAAAATTAATTTAGTGTGTTTGCACTTTAAATACCATAGAAAGAAGCCATTTCAAAAACAGTTCCTTCAAAGTAACGTGCGGTATATCATGTCAATCAATTTAATATATTAATCCCCAAAAATGACAGAAACTCCAAACCATCGGACGACGCAACTTTGCTTATATTGGTAGATTTTTATTTTTTGATTCGCAGTAGACTTACTCCCAAGATAGAGGGGTGTAGCATACCCAACAAATTCAACCGTATCAGCAAAGATCAGGCTTCCCATGCGGAGGGCTGGAGTTCAAGTCCCAGTTGAGTCAAGGTAATGATTTACAAAATTGCTACTTGTCGCTACTTAGCCTGGCCCTCTGCCTTACTAGGATAAGGCAAGGACTGGTTAGTTCAGTATAAGGATAATGTTAGTGGGATATCGGGTCATGATATCCCCAGTGTGGAAGCACTATAAAGTTGCCATGAATGCGCAATGTCACAAGCCGGTACCTGTTCTGATATGACATTTAATATTGCCAGAACGTAGAACTCCAACAAAGAAAGTAATAATCATTTGATTGCTTTATTTGAAGCAAAAAGCAAAAAGCACCAAACAACAAAAACAACATTGAATCCATACAAGATCTGCTCCAGAGCTTCCGAGCACAGCACTTCCGGTCTGTCACCACACAAACATTAATAACCTGAGGTGAGGGGACCCGCTTGGTCTTAGGTGCTGCCACCTGGCGTTTCGGAGTATAACTAGCCAGTTACTCTTGTACTTGGGTCATTCAAGGACTGGTTGGCAGGACCTCCCCCAGTGGCAAGTGGAAGTATATGAGTAGGCCACAGGCCAGCATATACCCCCATAGTTGACTGGAGGTTCCTCTATTGTTTGGGATTTATGGCTATACCAACACAGTTCTATCATGGTCAGTTCTGTCCTGTAGTCATGTGTTGTAGCTACTGAATTATTTCCTAATATTCACTGTTAATTTACTCAATCCGGTCCCAACTAAATGTCCTAGAAATATCCAGGAAATTAGATATAATTTTTGGCTTTCTAGGGATGTATTCCCATATGAAAACATCCCAAAACTCAGTGTGCCATAACCATATTTTTGAACCTGCTAACTAATCCTATATAAAATTTGACCTTGGAAATTGAACCGGGGGTCAAATGCGGTATTCAACCACCATAGCCTAATCGAGATAAGCTCTCCAACCTGGTATACCTGTATTATTCTTTGTATTTCTGTAAATAAAAGCATAGACTAAACAATGCAATTTTGTTGCTATGGTGCTTTTATTTTACTTTCTGTATGTGGCTCTTGAGCCCATTTTATATTGGATAATATTGAGTTTAGACAGGTTTAATATTGGCCTAAAGTCACCGTCTTTCTTCGGTCTGCTTTCTCTACCACGCCTTGCTTTAGCATCTCCCCTATCTTTTGCTTTAGTATTACCTCTGACCCTTTGTCTCATGAGACCGGCGTGATAGTTGATTTGGGGTTACTCATCAACTCGATCTTTACACCCATTTACACAATGCAATTTTGTTGCTATGGTGCTTTTATTTTACTTTCTGTATGTGGCTCTTGAGCCCATTTTATATTGGATAATATTGAGTTTAGACAGGTTTAATATTGGCCTAAAGTCACCGTCTTTCTTCGGTCTGCTTTCTCTACCACGCCTTGCTTTAGCATCTCCCCTATCTTTTGCTTTAGTATTACCTCTGACCCTTTGTCTCGTGAGACCGGCGTGATAGTTGATTTGGGGTTACTCATCAACTCGATCTTTACACCCATCTGTTTGACCCAGGTATTGTCAGTTATGGTTTCCTACAGGTGTGCTTTCATGGTTACTCTCCTAGCATGGAAAGGTACGGATGATGTACTTCCTTCGCTTATTACATCCTCCGGTCCCATGTGCGGCCTCAGTAGCTGCCCGTTCCCCTGCCACGCCCCCCTCGATGGGGGCGTGCTCGGCACTGCAGCTTGGTCGGTGGGGGTAGACCTTCGGCTCCTCCCTGTGTCGTGGGGTGGTTTGTGGTAGGTGGCTCCTCCCCTGGCCACCTCTGAAGTTTCCCTGCTTGTAGGGCTGTCGGTCATAACTCCTCTGGTTTTGCCTGTTGCCATGTCATCTCACTATGGCATACGCTGTTTTCCTGTCTGCCTCCAGTGAGGTTACTTGGACATTTAGAGCTTCCCCTAACACATGTGAAAGTACAACGTCCGAACACTTTGACTTCTGGATACTGAATGCTTTATTCACCGTCCAGCGCCCTGAACCGCCGGCACCCTTTGTCTATGATGTCATCTCATTTACATATCCTTTGTTCTCCACAGGTGCCTGGATGTCTCTTATGGATATATTACAACACATACTTGAAGCGTTGGTTGCCGTCTTTTTTGGCCAGCGGCTTCAGCTGTGTCTGGAGAGTTGGTTTCACATTATCTCTACTCATGCCCACGAGCATGTTGCTCGTTCGTGCCAGTATTTTTGGGGTTGTCATGAGTGCCATGACCAGATCCTTGGTGTCCAGTGCCTTGCCTATTTCTATACCATCCAGCGCCCAGGCGATTGGCCTGGCATCGAACTGTACACCCCACTGGGCAGCTGCCAATGCTGTGTCATTATCCTTAATCCGGGCCGGGAGTGTCATCTCGATCTCCGGGTTGATCCAGGTTTTGTGGAGAGCCTCCACATTCACCGGCCTCGGTAAGGTAGCGTACATTTCGGTAGTTTTGACTCTTGTCATTGGATGTGCCCACAGCATGTTGATCAACTTTGCTGTGCTGTCTGCCAATTTTTCTCCTTCCGCGTTCAGTGGCACTTTCTCTGCAGGTGTAAACTGCTCCAGAAATGACCCTGTGGCTGCAGTGGCTTTGGTTCACACCCGTTCCGGTGGCACTGGTGGTGCCATCCTTTTAGACAGTGCTGACCATGCTGGGGCCCCTGGCCGACAGGGTCGGCTGAGGTCGTGACACCCTGCCCTGTGTGTGATGGCCGTGCTCCCAGGGTCACGGCCCAGGACGTGTAGCCTGGTGGCCCGTAAGTGGCCCCCCCCCCCCCCAGGGGGCTCGGCGGGCTAAAGGCGGTGGGCTGCAGCCTGTGTACTGTATGTCCCGGTGCTTGGGGCACATCCCCTCCCAGCACTGGTGGTGATGGCCCCTGGGAGGCCGGTCCCTGCGACCAGTTAATTGAGTAACCAGCCCTTCTGTCACAACAGGCCTGCCACCTGTGGCGCTCGTCAGTGGCATTGTCAGACGTCCAGCTCTCGCAATAGCTAATCCAAATGTGACGACAGCTCGACCGACGCAACATCCAGTAGCGGCTGGCCCTCGTGCCCTGATTACCATCATAATATCTGCATTGCATGGTGAAATGCCACCATTTGTGCTTAGTTGATGCTTCTGACCTACTTATTGCCGTTTAGGGTCAGTGTCTGTCACACATTCACAAGGTCACGACATCCACATTGCCTCGATAAGTCCCACCTGTGTGTTAGTTAGGTCGATGCATCTGACATACTTAGCGCTACAGTTTAGGGTCAGGATCTGTTATATACTGCAGGGTGACAACATATCCACATTGCGTCGATAAGTCTCACCATGTGTGTTAGTTAGATCGATGTGTCTGACATACTTAGCGCTACAGTTTAGGGTCAGGATCTGTTATATACTGAAGGGTGACAATATATACACATTGCGCCGATAAGTCTCACCATGTGTGTTAGTTAGGTCGATGCATCTGACATACTTAGTGCTACAGTTTAGGGTCAGGATCTGTTATATACTGAAGGGTGATGACATATCCACATTGCGTCGATAAGTCTCACCATGTGTGTTTGGTCAACGCCTTTGACGACTTAGCACTGTAGCAGTACAGTTTACGGTCAGCATCTGTCATACATTGGAGGGTGACGACATATCCACATTGCGATAATAAGTCCCACCATGTGTGTTAGTTAGATCGATGCATCTAACACACTTAGTACTACAGTTTAGGGTCAGCATCAGTCATACACTGGAGGGTCACGACATATCCACATCGCACCAATAAAGCCAAGGACGTGTTAGTTAGTTAGGTCGATGTGTCTGATATACTTAGCGCTACAGTTTAGGGTCGGGATCTGATATATACTGTATGGTGACAATATATCCATATCTCACCATGTGTGTTATGTCGATGCTTTTGACCTACTTAGCACTACGGTTTTGGGTCAGGGTCTGTCATACACTGGAGGGTGATGACATAGCCATGTCCTGGGGCGTAGTCGTGCCACACATGGTTAGTCCTCTCTGCCACGGTGTACAACACTCGAGCTTCTGCGCTGCGTTGACATGAAGCGTTGCTGATCTGAAAGCAGGCATAAAGATGTATTAGCCCATCACAGCACCACGTGAGAGTTTACCACTGCAGTAGTAGCGGTCACGTGCTTCACTCACTACCCACTCCCTGTGGCGCCATCTGATGGACACAGGAGTCAACAGCGACTGACCAATAATTTACCAACGAAAGCTGACACTTGCTGCCTGAACTCAAACTTGCGAGATTCAGACACAGCTCAAGAGTTGTCCCACCCACCCACATCACAGAACCAATCAATGGACGAGTAGGGCTGAATGTTTGTGGCCCCCAGAACTCTCAACCTCGAACCCGCTACCTCAGAACTGACGCCTCCGTATCCTTACCTACTAGTACTAGAGCACCACATTTCCCCCCAACTGAGACACTAATTATTCCAGTTACTTCACCTCCGCCGTTGTTAATTAACACTACATTAGCAGAATCATTATGACTAGAATTAATAACTGTGCCTAAACTAGAACTAAGCATCACCACGCGTAACCATGGATACAATCACACTGTCTAATCAATTCTTAGTAGTGATCACGTGTACAAACAAAATGTTCCGTATTTCGGTGAAAATGAATTCACAGAATTGTGTTTGAAGTGTCTCCAAAAATATAACATGATCATTGATAGTTGATACTTGAGGCCACGGACACCACATTCGGCGATATTTGGATTCCATTCGCTTGATAAAAGAGTAATGGACAGCAATATTAAGTTCCTATTTCTGACCTTAGCTGACATATGAGATAGCAACTAGAGTCACCTGTCGGCCATTTTGAAAAATGGCTACTCGAGGCAAAACATATGTACCTAATTGGAATTGTGTAGGACTTACATTATATATATACACACCAAAATGAATGTTCTATCTCTGTTATCAGCAAAGTTATAAAACATTGACAATTTTCCCTAAAGTAAATCCCCTGATTCATTCCTTGGCATTTTCTCAAATGCAAGACTGTCCTATACTGACGCACACACTGAACAGTTGCTAGAAACTAAATACATCGCGACCACTTAGTTAGCTAACTATTATCATACCCAAACCCAGACTATTCGGATATAACCCTGCCTAACGAACTAACTAAAACACCACCTACATTAAATGCATACAATGAATGCATCGTCCTTGCCTGTTATACCACAAACACTCAATTAACTGAATGTAATAAACGATATTTTATTATTTTAAAATTGCTCTTGTAATTTGATAGTGTAAATTACTAGATTTAAGCATGGCTGGAAGACCAGTGCCTCGGTGCAGAAGAAATATTCTATTCAGGTGGATACAACTATTGACCCAAAAAACTAAAAAAATACCTGTCAGCAACATTCCAAAATGGCCGCCAAGGCCGTTACTGACCCAATCAGGCGAACAATTTGTAGCAGGGTAGATACAAATGATATTCAACCCTACCCTGAGTATCAGTGAATTTTACAACCGAGCAAAGACTGCATCGAATAGGAATTAAATTAGGGACAGCCGGTGTTAGAATCCAGGACAATAGTTACCATAGCTGCCCACAGGGGGCGGTGAATGCGGTTCACGTGCATGAGGCGCCGACAGAGGGCGCCATAGTCGTTGGAGGTGGCTGGGTGACTGTCCTCAGAACACAGACCGTCCATATGCCAGTACTGCAGCCGGTTCCCGTCCACCCTGTTTAATGTGAGGGACACTCATATAGTATAGTACGTGATATATCAAACATTCATTTAATACTCTCTGTATTCCTCCCCATAATATAGCACGTGATATATATCAACTGTTCATTCAATTCTGCTTACTCATTTAAGTCTCTGCTTACTCCTCCCCATTATATAGCACATGAGTTAATCAAGCGTTCATTTAACTCTCTGCTTACTCCTCCCCATTATATAGCAGATGATTTAATCAAACGTTCATTTAACTATCTGCTTACTCATCCCCATTATATAGCACATGATTTAATCAAACGTTCATTTAACTCTCTGCTTACTCCTCCCCATTATATAGCACATGATTTAATCAAACGTTCATTTAACTCTCTGCTTACTCCTCCCCATTATATAGCACATGAGTTAATCAAGCGTTCATTTAACTCTCTGCTTACTCCTCCCCATTATATAGCAGATGATTTAATCAAACGCTCATTTAACTCTCTGCTTACTCCTCCCCATTATATAGCACATGATATAATAAAACGTTCATTTAACTATCTGCTTACTCATCCCCATTATATAGCAGATGATTTAATCAAACGGTCATTTAACTCTCTGCTTACTCCTCCCCATTATATAGCAGATGATTTAATCAAACATTCATTTAACTCTCTGCTTACTCCTCCCCATTATATAGCAGATGATTTAATCAAACATTCATTTAACTCTCTGCTTACTCCTCCCCATTATATAGCAGATGATTTAATCAAACGGTCATTTAACTATCTGCTTACTCCTCCCCATTATATAGCAGATGATATAATCAAACGTTCATTTAACTCTCTGCTTACTCCTCCCCATTATATAGCAGATGATTTAATCAAACATTCATTTAACTCTCTGCTTACTCCTCCCCATTATATAGCAGATGATTTAATCAAACGTTCATTTAAGTCTCTGCTTACTCATCCCCATTATATAGCACATGATTTAATCAAACGGTCATTTAACTCTGTGCTTACTCCTCCCCATTATATAGCACATGAGTTAATCAAACGGTCATTTAACTCTCTGCTTACTCCTCCCCATTATATAGCAGATGATTTAATCAAACATTCATTTAACTATCTGCTTACTCATCCCCATTATATAGCAGATGATTTAATCAAACGCTCATTTAACTATCTGCTTACTCCTCCCCATTATATAGCACATGATTTAATCAAACGTTCATTTAACTCTCTGCTTACTCCTCCCCATTATATAGCACATGATTTAATCAAATGTTCATTTAACTCTCTGCTTACTCCTCCCCATTATATAGCACATGATTTAATCAAACGTTCATTTAACTCTCTGCTTACTCCTCCCCATTATATAGCAGATGATTTAATCAAACGTTCATTTAACTATCTGCTTACTCATCCCCATTATATAGCAGATGATTTAATCAAATGGTCATTTAACTCTCTGCTTACTCCTCCCCATTATATAGCAGATGATTTAATCAAACGTTCATTTAACTCTGTGCTTACTCCTCCCCATTATATAGCACATGATTTAATCAAACGTTCATTTAACTCTCTGCTTACTCCTCCCCATTATATAGCACATGATTTAATCAAACGTTCATTTAACTCTCTGCTTACTCCTCCCCATTATATAGCACATGATTTAATCAAACGTTCATTTAACTCTCTGCTTACTCCTCCCCATTATATAGCAGATGATTTAATCAAACGTTCATTTAACTCTCTGCTTACTCCTCCCCATTATATAGCACATGATATAATCAAACGTTCATTTAACTCTCTGCTTACTCCTCCCCATTATATAGCACATGATTTAATCAAACGTTCATTTAACTCTCTGCTTACTCCTCCCCATTATATAGCACATGATTTAATCAAACGTTCATTTAACTCTCTGCTTACTCCTCCCCATTATATAGCACATGATTTAATCAAACGTTCATTTAACTCTCTGCTTACTCCTCCCCATTATATAGCAGATGATTTAATCAAACGTTCATTTAACTCTCTGCTTACTCCTCCCCATTATATAGCACATGATTTAATCAAACGTTCATTTAACTCTCTGCTTACTCCTCTCCATTATATAGCACATGATTTAATCAAATGTTCATTTAACTCTCTGCTTACTCCTCCCCATTATATAGCAGATGATTTAATCAAACGCTCATTTAACTCTGTGCTTACTCCTCCCCATTATATAGCACATGATTTAATCAAACGTTCATTTAACTCTCTGCTTACTCCTCCCCATTATATAGCACATGATTTAATCAAACGTTCATTTAACTCTCTGCTTACTCCTCCCCATTATATAGCACATGATATAATCAAACGTTCATTTAACTATCTGCTTACTCATCCCCATTATATAGCAGATGATTTAATCAAATGCTCATTTAACTATCTGCTTACTCCTCCCCATTATATAGCACATGATGTAATCAAATGTTCATTTAAGTCTCTGCTTACTCCTCCCTATTATATAGCACATGATTTAATCAAACGCTCATTTAACTATCTGCTTACTCCTCCCCATTATACAGCACATGATTTAATCAAACGTTCATTTAACTCTCTGCTTACTCCTCCCCATTATATAGCACATGATTTAATCAAACGTTCATTTAACTCTCTGCTTACTCCTCCCCATTATATAGCACATGATTTAATCAAGCGTTCATTTAACTCTCTGCTTACTCCTCCCCATTATATAGCACATGATTTAATCAAACATTCATTTAACTCTCTGCTTACTCCTCCCCATTATATAGCAGATGATTTAATCAAACGTTCATTTAACTCTCTGCTTACTCCTCCCCATTATATAGCAGATGATTTAATCAAACGTTCATTTAACTCTCTGCTTACTCCTCCCCATTATATAGCACATGATTTAATCAAACGTTCATTTAACTCTGTGCTTACTCCTCCCCATTATATAGCACATGATTTAATCAAACGTTCATTTAACTCTCTGCTTACTCCTCCCCATTATATAGCAGATGATTTAATCAAACGTTCATTTAACTCTCTGCTTACTCCTCCCCATTATATAGCAGATGATTTAATCAAACGTTCATTTAACTCTGTGCTTACTCCTCCCCATTATATAGCACATGATATAATCAAAGATTCATTTAACTATCTGCTTACTCATCCCCATTATATAGCACATGATTTAATCAAACGTTCATTTAACTCTCTGCTTACTCCTCCCCATTATATAGCAGATGATTTAATCAAACAGTCAGTTAACTCTCTGCTTACTCCTCCCCATTATATAGCACATGATTTAATCAAACGTTCATTTAACTCTCTGCTTACTCCTCCCCATTATATAGCAGATGATTTAATCAAACGGTCATTTAACTCTCTGCTTACTCCTCCCCATTATATAGCACATGATTTAATCAAACGTTCATTTAACTCTCTGCTTACTCCTCCCCATTATATAGCACATGATTTAATCAAACGTTCATTTAACTCTCTGCTTACTCCTCCCCATTATATAGCAGATGATTTAATCAAACGGTCATTTAACTCTCTGCTTACTCCTCCCCATTATATAGCACATGATTTAATCAAACGGTCATTTAACTCTCTGCTTACTCCTCCCCATTATATAGCACATGATTTAATCAAACGTTCACTTAACTCTCTGCTTACTCCTCCCCATTATATAGCACATGATTTAATCAAACGTTCATTTAACTCTCTGCTTACTCCTCCCCATTATATAGCACATGATTTAATCAAACGTTCATTTAACTCTCTGCTTACTCCTCCCCATTATATAGCAGATGATTTAATCAAACGTTCATTTAACTCTCTGCTTACTCCTCCCCATTATATAGCACATGATTTAATCAAATGTTCATTTAAGTCTCTGCTTACTCCTCCCTATTATATAGCACATGATTTAATCAAACGTTCATTTAACTCTCTGCTTACTCCTCCCCATTATATAGCAGATGATTTAATCAAACGTTCATTTAACTCTCTGCTTACTCCTCCCCATTATATAGCACATGATTTAATCAAACGTTCATTTAACTCTCTGCTTACTCCTCCCCATTATATAGCACATGATTTAATCAAACGTTCATTTAACTCTCTGCTTACTCCTCCCCATTATATAGCACATGATTTAATCAAACGTTCATTTAACTCTCTGCTTACTCATCCCCATTATATAGCAGATGATTTAATCAAACGTTCATTTAACTCTCTGCTTACTCCTCCCCATTATATAGCACATGATTTAATCAAACGTTCATTTAACTATCTGCTTACTCATCCCCATTATATAGCACATGATTTAATCAAACGTTCATTTAACTCTCTGCTTACTCCTCCCCATTATATAGCACATGATTTAATCAAACGTTCATTTAACTCTCTGCTTACTCATCCCCATTATATAGCAGATGATTTAATCAAACGTTCATTTAACTATCTGCTTACTCCTCCCCATTATATAGCACATGATTTAATCAAACGTTCATTTAACTCTCTGCTTACTCCTCCCCATTATATAGCACATGATTTAATCAAACGTTCATTTAACTCTGTGCTTACTCCTCCCCATTATATAGCACATGATTTAATCAAACGTTCATTTAACTCTCTGCTTACTCCTCTCCATTATATAGCACATGATTTAATCAAACGTTCATTTAACTCTCTGCTTACTCATCCCCATTATATAGCAGATGATTTAATCAAACGTTCATTTAACTATCTGCTTACTCCTCCCCATTATATAGCACATGATTTAATCAAACGTTCATTTAAGTCTCTGCTTACTCCTCCCCATTATATAGCAGATGATTTAATCAAACGTTCATTTAACTCTGTGCTTACTCCTCCCCATTATATAGCACATGATTTAATCAAACGTTCATTTAACTCTCTGCTTACTCCTCTCCATTATATAGCACATGATTTAATCAAACGTTCATTTAACTCTCTGCTTACTCCTCCCCATTATATAGCACATGATTTAATCAAATGTTCATTTAACTCTCTGCTTACTCCTCCCCATTATATAGCACATGATTTAATCAAACGTTCATTTAAGTCTCTGCTTACTACTCCCCATTATATAGCACATGATATAATCAAACGTTCATTTAACTATCTGCTTACTCATCCCCATTATATAGCAGATGATTTACTCAAACGCTCATTTAACTATCTGCTTACTCCTCCCCATTATATAGCACATGATATAATCAAACGTTCATTTAACTCTCTGCTTACTCCTCCCCATTATATAGCACATGATTTAATCAAACGTTCATTTAACTATCTGCTTACTCCTCCCCATTATATAGCACATGATTTAATCAAACGTTCATTTAACTATCGGCTTACTCCTCTCCATTATATAGCACATGATTTTATCAAACATTCATTTAACTCTCTGCTTACTCCTCCCCATTATATAGCACATGATTTAATCGAACGTTCATTTAACTCTCTGCTTACTCCTCCCCATTATATAGCACATGATTTAATCAAACGTTCATTTAAGTCTCTGCTTACTCCTCCCGACCAGACGGGATGGCCGAATGAGTTGAGCGTCCGTCTCCTGTTTTGGGAGATTGGGGGATCTGAACCCATGGGTTTGTGCGTTTGAACCCTAGTCGAGTCAAACCAATGACTTCAAAATGTATACTTCTCACTTCCTAGCCAGGCACTCGTCATTATAAGGATAGGGCAAGGACTGGTTGGTTCAGTGTCAGGATATTGTGACTGAGTGGGATATCAGATCATGGTGCTGGTGGCCTGGTCTCTCAGTGGGGCAGCACTATAAAGTGGCCATGAGTGCGCACTGTCACAAGTCGGTACCCGTCCTGATATGACCTTAGATGTTGCTAAGATGTAAAACAACAAACAATAACAACAGCTTACTCCTGCCTATCATATAGAACGTGATATAATCAAACATTCATTCAACTATCTGTTTACTCCTGTCCATAATATAGCATGTGATATAATCAAACATTCATTCAAATCTCTGTTTACTCCTCCCCATAATATATCACGTGATATATTCGAACATCCATTCAACTCTCTGTTTACTCCTCCGCATTAAATATATCACGTGATATATTCGAACATCCATTCAACTCTCTGTTTACTCCTCCACATAATATATCACGTGATATAACAAAACGTTCATTCAACTCTCTGTTTACTGCTCCCCATAATATATCACTTCAATTACAATTTGGCTTGCCACAGTGGTCTATACGCTGAGCGCTGAGTGCCACTACAGCTACACAGGACATGCCGTAGCGACGCTTGCGGCTCGTCGAGCCAGTGGCAGTACGCGCAAAACAAACACGTACACTGACGATGGCAAAACAAGGTGTTACAAATGGAACAAAGAAGCTGGATGTAGTAGAACTAATGAAGTGTGTAATTTCGGGCATTGGTGCTCGAAATGTGGAAGCAAAAGTCACAAGAAATACAGCTGTTCGAAAGAATGACAAGTTACTATCAAACCCGGAAACAACAATGCTGTGAAACATGATATTTGTGATGCTAGTACTAAAGTGAATTCTGTGAATATTGTTAAATGTACACCAAGTCTAACGGATGCTTGTGGTTTGTGGGCCACAGGTGTAGGTCATGACATGATAAAGATGAACAAACAGCAATGTCTGAACACCAAATATCTAATAACCGCTTGCTTGTCAACCAACAATTGACTATTATTCATGACAAATGTGTTAATACTACTATGTTTGATACAAATTTAATTCCCACGACGGTGGGAGATATGCCACTCAAGATTAGCGAGCAACAATGTATTGATGATAAACTGCCTAATAACCCCTTGCTTTACAGCCGATGACCGGATAGGAATCTAAATAATGTTACATGTGCTATAAATAATGATTTACCATGCGCCCCTGACATGTTAATAAACCACGTGGGCGAGCGGTTGGTATGCAGCACCAAGTTTGTGCCTAATTATGTAAGCCAGGTTGACAGAGTAATTTCGAGTCTAAAGGTGACCAGTGGTAACAATGCTACATGTGCTACTAATATGCAAGCTAAATCTCATAAGAATAGGCCTGATAACCCGGACAAAGTGGTAGCCTATGGCTGAGAAAATACTGAGAATAATGCAGATAGCCAAGTTAACAGCATAGCAAATGATTGGGTATGTATGAGTACTACTAGTAAAGACAATATATTCTACGTCGAGACAATTAGAGGAGATTGTTGTTATTGGACATTTCATATTAGGGAACTACCTGATTCAGAGCCGTCAATAATTAATGTAACTAATGATTGCATTACTGATACATGCCATTGTAATCATTACATAGCCGGTAACCTAGTGTAAAGTCCTCAGCTGGAATCTGTGGTTTGTGTAGGCAGGCTATAATGAAATCAATACAGGCAAGAAGTGAAAGGAAGAGTATAAAGAATGAAAGTAGAGAGAGAGACAATGCCCTCAGGTTTATTATTATATAGTGGTACATGGATCTGGTATGGCATACAACCTGACCGTGTTCTCCAATGAGAATCAAGCATTGACAATTCCACCAATGAACATTCCTGTGTCACCATGGCTACCGTGATCTGCCCACCACCACCATGTGGTGTGGCTGCTTGGCCACCATCTGCCTGAGCTGAGTGTGTGGAGGGGGTAGTGAGTAGAGCTCCAAGTGCCCCTTACACACTATCTCTAGCGCCTCTGTCACACTATCTACCTAATACATAATGACTATTGACCATAAGTAAAGGATCACCAGCAACTACATAAATACATTCATGCACCTGGCACCATATACCATTTATCATCATAGACCATTTGCATTCCCCCACCAATGCGTTTTATCAGAATATTTTACACTAGTACAGCTAAAGCACCGCCAGATTATATGCGAGTTGTTTCTTCGAGGAGACTCAGACACAGACTGGATGTATATTCTTTGGGGCATACTATTTGTGATATATGCGTAATAGACGTCTAGTCGTCTAGACATGTCTGTAATATATGCAAATGAGATGACGTCATGGAAAAGTTTGGCCGGCTATGGTTTGAGCCCTGGGGGGAAATAAAGTCATTCAGTATCCAGAAGTCAAAGTGTTCAGACATTGTACTTTCACACTATTTGGGTTCCATGTGACTAATAATGACTGTATGGCAGAATATAATACAAAATCTTTTTAAATCGGCAACCCGATATACAAAAACATAATAACATAGAAATTGGTGCCTGAATTAAAATAAAACATGATTTCCCGAATAAACCACACACCGCAGTGTGTACATAATATATGTTGTATACCTAAAGAGGGAGGTGGAAGGGGAATAATAGACTGCAGTATGCCAAAAGGGAAATCAGTCAATTAATTCACCAAAAAGGTGGCCCCTAAATTTAATTATAAGAGCGACGATGATGTGGTAGACATGATGAATCAGGGAGATTATCTCGCCACAGTAGAGCGAAAAGATGCTTACTGTGCCGTAGCCATACACCCGTCAGATAGACAAAAACAGGGCAGTATATGGGATTTCAACAATGAGTGAGGGGAAGGGCCTGTGTACATGCTTGATAACAGGCTGAGCATGCACTTTTCTTCCAGCGCATTTCTATTTTCGAAAGTATCAGTCTTTATTTGCAGATGCGCAATTAGAGAAGGCTTAGTGAATTATTTAGACGATTTCTGCATCAATGCCCCAGATTGGGATAGTGCAAAGGAGCAGCAAAATAAACTAATTGCCATATTGTGTCGCATGGGATTCCATATAAGCAACACAAAACTTAATTCCCCAGCTACAAATATAAGGTTTCTGGGTATACTAATTGACTCAGTCCATCATGGCCGCCCTCGAGCATCCCGAATTTCCCGTATAGTTGATGAGGCATCCATCACATCGTCACTTCATCACGTCTTATAAGTCCTTCAGTTCAGCTACTCTCTCTTCTAGAGCCATATCAGCAATTTCCTTTAAGACTGATGTTTCTTGGTCTTCCAAACTGAGTGACGCCATTTTGTCTGATACCTCTGGTGAATTATCTCGGGAGTCCGTTTTAGACACTTCTGCTGTTTCTATGGCTGTATTTCCTCTTGTCACTCGCACAGGGGGAAACTTTTCCCATTTCTTTTTCCTTTTCTTTTCCTATGACTCTTGTCTTTTTGTGCGATGAGCTGCACAAGTCGCAATATGGCATGTCCAGTGTAGCTGTAGTGGCAGTCAGCAGTCAGCGTATACACGACCGTGCCACGAAAATTGTAATCGAAGTGAGACAGTTTTGGTTATTTTTTACTCCCCCCTCCCCCATACTATATCACGGGATACAATCAAGCATTCATTCAAATCCCTGTATGCTCCTTCCCATAATATATTATTATGTAATATAATCAAACTTGGGTTCAATTCTCTCTTCACTCCTCCCCATAATATATCACGTGATATAATCACCCATTCATTCAATTCTCTCTTTACTCATCTCGATAATATATCACATGATGTAATCACCCATTCAGTAAAATTCTCTCTTTACTCGTCTCCATACTATATCACGTGATATAATCACCCTTCATTAAATTATCTCTTTACGCGTCTCCATAATATATCATATCATATAATCACCCATTCATTAAATTCTCTCTTTACTCGTCTCCATAATATATCATGTGATATAATCACACATTCATTCAATTCTCTCTTTACTTGTCTCCATAATATATCACATGATATAATCACCCATTCATTCAATTCTCTCTTTACTCCTCTCCATAATATAGCACGTGATTTAATCAACCCTTCATTCAATTCTCTCTTTACTCCTCTCCATAATATAGCATGTGATATAATCAACCATTCATTAAATTCTCTCTTTACTCCTCTCCATAGTATATCACGTGATATAATCACCCATTCATTAAATTCTCTTTTTACTCGTCTCCATAATATATCATGTTATATAATCGACCATTCATTCAATTCTCTTTTTACTCATCTCCATAATATATCCCGTGATATAATCAACCATTCATTCAACTCTCTGTTCACTCCTTCCCATAATATATCACGTGATATATTCAACCATTAATT
Source organism: Branchipolynoe longqiensis (assembly GCA_030323885.1). Classification (NCBI taxonomy): domain Eukaryota; kingdom Metazoa; phylum Annelida; class Polychaeta; order Phyllodocida; family Polynoidae; genus Branchipolynoe; species Branchipolynoe longqiensis. The sequence goes on from CM059198.1 coordinate 77,681,300, forward strand.
CAATTCTGTTTACTCCTCCCCATAACATAGCACGTGATATAATTAACCATTCATTCAACTCTCTCTTTACGTGTCTCCATAATATCATCATCATCATCATGCTGTCGGTCGCGATGCGACAAAGACTGCTTTCATTACTTGACTGCCGCTCTCCACTTAGCTCTCTGCTGTGAGAGTGATGTCCATGAGTCGGTCTTAATGTTTCTCAGCTTCAGGTTTCTCTTGATACATTTCATGAAAGCTGCCTGCAAAAGTGTTGAAGTGCTGCTGGCTTTTGCAAGTTACCAGCGGCACTCTCTCGGGGAGCAAATAGAGGTTTCACACCGGCAAGAACATGTCAAGACAGGCGCAAAACTATTTGTCCCTGCATATAATCACCCATTCATTCAATTCTCTCTGTCCTCCTCTCCATAATATATCACATGATATAATCATCCATTCATTCAATTCTCTCTGTACTCCTCTCCATAATATTTCATTTGATATAATCACCCATTCATTCAATTCTCTCTTTACTCGTCTCCATAATATATCACATGATATAATCATCCATTCATACAATTTTCTCTGTACTCCTCTCCATAATATATCATGTGATATAATCAACCATTCATTCAACTCTCTGCTCACTCCTTCCCATAATATATCACGTGATATATTCAACCAGTAATTCAATTCTGTTTACTCCTCCCCATAATATAGCATGTGATATAATCAACCATTCATTCAACTCTCTGTTTATATACATATATATATTATATATAATCTATTATATACATATAAACACTCAGAGAATTATTTATTATTATTATTATTCGATTCGACTCGAGTTGATATTGTCCAATCGCCTTCATCCGCTGCCCTTGCTGCGGGCCCGGAGGCTTTCGACGCTGCTCGAGTGGTTTGAATCGTCACTTGCCTCCAGTTTTTTGGTTAAGCAACACAGTCAACGTGCTACCTGTGTTGCTGTCTTCCACCGGTCGTCTGGGACAGGGGACGACTTCATATGGGAATACCTCTGTGTCGACGATCTGTGTCGACGATTTGCGTGTCGATTCAACTAACAGAGATGAATGATCGACTGGCGGTGACGGTATCGTAACAAATTTGATATATTTGACCGTTGAGCTATAGAATCACGTGTGGGTCAATTTCATTGTGTGTCGAATATCTGATTTGCCTTTTTGCTTCTGTTATCGATGAAAAGCAATATCGTTGATGGAATTAGGGTCTTATCAATTGACAAACACTATAATCGACCAAATTGTTGAATAAAATAAGATATCGTTGTCATATTAAGGTACTTTCCTTCACTATGTCGATATCTACTCTTTAACGGCCAGCATATGGAGTGGGAAAATACTAAAGAATAATCGACTGTGTCGAATAATGCAAATGAAATGTTTTATTTTGCAAATTTGTCGATTATGACTAACTATTCGAAACATTAACGGTTAATTAGAACTGTGTATGGCGATATAGGGACCGTAGTACCACAATCAAGACCAGGGTTCCAGCTACAACACACCAGCTGTTTAGGCTGCCATAGCCCAGCAGTAAAGCGCAGATGCACAAGTCGAGATCAGCAAGGACCACGGGAGACAGTATCTTATGAGATTCGACGGTATCTTATAAGATTCAACAATTTTGGTTGAACTACCCTAACCATTAAGCCATAGTGCTTTGCCGCCATTTTTGTGTTGAGGGACGACTGAGAGGTCATGCCGCTGCCATACTGCAGCAATTGCGGTTTCAATCACAAAAGAGACAGAGAGGCTTGTGACGACCACCAGGAGCGAGTGACTGTTCGTACAAGGAGTACGACCAAGATGGCTACCGCTAGGACAAAAGAAGATTCGGGCCAAGGGATGACTGCGATGGCGGATTTGTCGGCAGAAGAAAAGGAGGAAGCAGTGAGGAAAGCGATCGCAGACCTGGAGGCAGAGTTAAGATTACAGGACTTGCAGGACCGGTTGAGTGATCTTGAGATCGAGAGGGATAGAAGGAGATCCGGTCGTCCGCTGGCTCGGGATGAACAACGCAGTGAAGACAATACGGAGAAGTGCAAATTAACTACAGACATTCGCACGATTCCGGAGGAAGCTCGACCAGAGTTGAAGACGAGGGAGAGCGAAGACGACGGCCACTCTTCATACGGCCGGTCACGGAGACGATCAAGGGACACGGGATGACGATGACGGACGACACGCTCAAGGAGTGACAGTAGCGCTTCAAGACGTAGAAGGAGTAAGTGGGCGTTGAAGAAACACACTTTGGGGGGAAAGGAGGTGAGGAAGCTCAACTGCTATGAACTTATTAACGCTAGCGCTTCTTGGTGCCTCACCTTAGCAGACTTGTCCGTGCAGGACTATAAAGTGTTCTTACAACACATAAAGTTCATCACCAATCGTGCTAGGGATGACCACTATAAAGATATCGCTCACGTCGAGTACGATCTGGAGATCCGGAGGATAGCGGAAACATTAGGATTCGTTGCTTTTTCATCGAAATATCAAAGCGAGAGCATGTCACACTATAGTGACCAAAACCGGAGGCAACGAAAGACCGGCTACGGATCTTCTACAGGATCGAGGAAAAAATTGCCCGCGGGACCGGGAAAACGCTCCTGCTACGCCTGGAATTCTGATGGTGGATGCGACCGCAAGGAGGACGAGTGCAGGTTCAGGCACACCTGTTCGAAGTGCGGTGGGAAGGGGCACAAGCGATATAAGTGCAAGGAGTGACTTGGTGTTGAACAGTTCAAAAAACTTGCAGAAGCAAGTTCTGTGGTAGTGGAACAGGAGCTCTCGGGCCGACATCATGCAGGTAATTGGGTCATTGGGCAAGCGAGGCCCTAGCCGACCCAGTGGCCCAAGGCAAGTGTGTTGGACAGGGACTTTGTTGACAGGGAGACTGTCAACAGAGAGGTTGCTGTTGACAGGGAGACTGTCAACAGAGAGGTTGCTGAACTTGTTGCTCGCCAGCACGGGGCAAGCAACTATGAGGACTGTGCCCTGGTTAGTGCTCAGAGGCACAGACACACTGTGAGTAGGAGCAGCAACACATTCAATGACACAGATCCACCGACCGACATCGTTGCTGGGAGCGGCTGCACTGTTCATGACAGAGAGACACTAATTGACCTTGATGAGGACATTGGTGACAATAATGACATTGCAGACTGTGGGGGGTTTGACCGAGCTGAGGGTCACTACAACCAACTCAGGCACATTGATACCATTGCTGACAGTTTGATTTCTTCCAATGTACAGGAGGGAGGGAGTGAGAAACTTACAATATGGGGCACTGTTAATATAAAAGATGCCGACGGCCGTTTGCATATTCGGGATGTGGGAGATCACATATTGGTATCGCTGTCCGAGTTGATAGGCGGAAAAAAATTCCACTTTGAGGTATATCGATCATGTTTTAAGGGCAAATGTAACTGTACCCACTTCATTGCAGCAAACCGCTCCCAGCTGAAGCCTTGTAGATTTGTTGTAGAACTTTTCTTTAGGGTAGATAATGATCCCGATGCTATATTTCTATTGTTAGGAGTGGTATTCTGCTTCAGGGTAATAAATGATGATTGTGCTATTTCCTATAACACCAGGGAGAGGAAGTCTAGGAACAACTGGGAGTGCAAGATAATTTATGAAAAGTTTCATGGAGAGCTAGGGGAGGGGAACATATCGAGGGTACACGATAAGCCTCAGTGCACACATTCGGTTTTTGTTGTACCAAAAGACGATAGCGGTGGTGGGACCATCGTCGATTGTAGCAGGCCGAAAGGCAATTCTGTCAATCAGTATACACATGGCATAGCCACTACCTTTAGCTACAAAAGTGTTGATAATGTCACAGACTGCATGGAGAGAGGGGATTTTCTATCGACAATAGACATTAAAGATGCTTACAGAGCGGTCTCCATTCATCCTTGCGACAGGCCTCATCAGGGGCTTGCTATTGCTAGGGCACTTGCTGACGACGGAGCATATTACCTAGATAATAGACTGAGCATGGGCCTATCATCTAGCCCTTACATATTTTCCAAAATCTCAGAGTTTATTGTGAGATGTGCTGTAAGGGAGGGCGTTACTCAAATGATTACCTCGATGATTTCTGTGTTTTAGGTCGGAATAAGTTCGAGGCCATGCAGGCCCAGAGGCTAGTGCTAGGCATTATCCGCAGATTAGGTTTCTATGTCAGCTATAAGAAAGTGAGCAAGGCTGGGCCGAGAATTCGTTTTCTAGGAATCATAATTGATTCGGACAACCTCCCTATAGATAAGTTAGATAAGATGAGACTGATACTCGGAACGATGAGGAGTAGGAGAAAAGCTTCAAAAAGGGAGCTGGAACAGGTCGGTGGAATCCTCGCCCACTGTGCAAAGGTGATCAGGGGGGGGCGAACCTTTACTAGGAGGATATTCAATATGTCGGCAGCACTTAAGGAGGGCCACCATAGGATTAGGCTAACCAAGGGGGTACGCAAAGATCTTGAATGGTGGATCACATTTTCCGGCCATTTCAATGGGAACGCCAACATTCTTGCCCGTTTTGCACCCCTAATTGCTTCTTACAGTGATGCATCTGGATGGGGCCTGGGTGCGCTACATGGTAGCAACTGGTTGGTCGGCTCCTTTGTCGAGGCGGACGATAGATTGCTTGCTGGCTACGTTGGTCACCATCACTTGAGTCCTGAGGGCCATGTCGCTTCTTCTCATATAAATATTAAAGAGATGGCTGCGGTGTATGCCGCCTGTGAGAAATGGTCACATAATGGACTGATGCAACTGTCGTTATGGTTACTGATAGTGCTGTTGTTCAGGCCGCCTTGAGCACAGGCAGATCTATATCAGGTGGGATCATGTATTATCTCAGGAGATTGTTTTGGATGGCTGTTGAGATGAATTTTGAGTTCAAGCCTGTTTATATTCGGAGTAAGGATAATGTTATCTGTGACTCCCTAAGCCGCCTTGACGACAGTGCTAGCAACACCAGGATTTTGGATGCCGACCCTGAGGGGTTGCTTTGCTGTAGGGCTAAACTGTGTCATACTCTATTCTCTTACAGAAATATCTCAGCTGAGAAGTGAGCAAAAGGGTTTTCAGGAGCAGTTCTACGCGCCAAATTCAGTAACAACGAGGGCGGTGCAAGTCAAGAGATACTTGGACTTTGTAGAGACTTTTAGTTCTAGTCGGGCTCCTGTGCCATGTTCAGATGAGGAAGTTGCCCTGTACGCAACTTGGCTCGCCTGCACTATGAAGTATTGCTCAATCACGAATTACCTGAGTGGCTTAAATTTCTTTCTAAAACAGTCTGGCACTCAGCCTATTGATTACAACAGTTTCATTATCTCCTCAACACTTAGGGGGATTAAGCGGGTCAAGGGGGATGCCCCACGCCGGGCTAGGCCCCTGCTACCTTCAATGATGAGAAGGATATTTGCTATGCTGCGCCCATCCCCGGGCCATACATCCTGGAGAGCTGCAATACTAGTTTCCTTTAGAGCCCTTCTGCGGAAGGTGCAGGTCACCCTCTCGGATTCAACTCTTTGGAGGGGGGATTTTAAAATTGTTGATTGGGGCATGGTGATAACTTTTAGGAAGAGTAAGGCCATCCAGTTCGCTGAGAGATTATTGGAAGTCCCCGTTGCACGCTGTGGCGATCCGCATTGTGTGCAGTCCATTGGGTTGAACAGCATTTCAACCAGCTACCCGCTGGACCCAGAGAGGAAGCATTCAGGCTTCCTAATGGGTTAGGGGGCTCTACACTGATGACTTATGTGATTTACCAGCAGACTCTAAAGACTTTTGCATCGAGGGCAGGTATGGATGTGGACGACTTGTCATCACATTCCCTTCGCCGGGGTGGCTGCACCTTTTTAGCCTTGTGTGGGGCCACTGTAGAAGAAATTAAGGTATGGGGGGACTGGGCATCTGAGACAGTCTACGCATATCTGAAAACCCCCTTATCTGTTAGGATTATGGACGACATGAGGGTTGCAGCCACCTTGTGGACCGAGACAGCTTGATTGGTTTGGGTGGGAGTCGTTCGGCTCCCTTTGGCATTTATCGCTCAGCCCGGAGTCGAATAAACGAACCAACCCAATCTGCTGCCTCCTTGTCATTTTGTAGGGGAGTCTTATATTATATATAAGCCCTGTTCACACAGGCAAAATGTGAGGCGAATCAGGCAAATCGAATCAGGTGAGGCGAATTAGGCGCCCGTTCACACGGACACTGCGTGAGGCGGAAGTGGATATCTGCGCATGAGCAAGTACAGACTAACCAGCGCCATTTTGGGTTCGACGATGCTGGCACCAGAGAGTGTGGGTTCGACCTAGATATGTAATGACTGAATCGTATTGGTTTGGAACGGTCAAAACTGCTGCTGGGCAGTGAAACCCTAAAAATAAATAATGAAAAAAATATCTGTGCATAGATAGCAGTTTCATTAATTAAATTATATAATATGCGCTTTTGATCGACCGGAAAGTCAACAAACTGAGTTGTCGACTGCGCATGCGTGTGAGGTGCTTAATCTGCCTCAGTGCGTCCACACGGGCAAAATAAATCGAATCAGAGAAATCGCCTCACGTAAACTACCTCGCTTAGGTGGTCTACAGGATCCGCATCACGTGAGTCGAATCAGCCCTAATCCGCCTCAGACGTCCGTTCACACGAGAAATGTGAGGCGAACTAGGCAAGTCGCTTTCTACGAATCGATTTACATTGCCCGTGTGAACAGGGCTATAATCTATTATATACATATAACCGCTCAGAGAATTATTTATTATTATTATTATTCGATTCGACTCGAGTTGATATTGTCCAATCGCCGTCGTCCGCTGCCCTTGCTGCGGGCCCAGCGGCTTTCGATGCTGCTCGAGTGGTTTGAATCGTCACTTGCCTCCAGTTTTTTGCTTTGAATTAGGTAGGGCATTTATCGCTCAGCCCGGAGTCGAATAAACGAACCAACCCAATCTGCTGGTCTCCTTGTCATTTCGTAGGGGAGTCTTATATATATATATGTGTGTTTATGTGTCTATTTCTCATTGATTCATTGTAGATGTTGAATCAACACCCGACACTTCACTGACATTATTACACGCGATACCGGGTTATCACCATCCATGTAGATATGTAAATATACACATGTAAATATATATATTCCTCCGGTGTGACTGAAACTTGTCGACACCCATTGGAGGAGAGGTGGGCCACAGGTGGCACCACCTGTCAAGTGTTGAGTATTATGGAGTATAAGAATGGTAATACCGATAATATATAGTAATTAATATATATAATGGAAACAATTCCCTTCGTACTTTTATACTTGCATACTACTTTATACATCTCATATATGCATTTCTGTCTCTAGTTTTAATGTGTGTATATTACAGATGTGAAATGACCATTCGACACCTGACAAACATTATTACACGCGATACCGGGTTATCACCATCCATGTAGATATGTAAATATACACATGTAAATATATATATTCCTCCGGTGTGACTGAAACTTGTCGACACTCATTGGAGGAGAGGTGGGCCACAGGTGGCACCACCTGTCAAGTGTGGAGTATTATGGAGTATAAGAATGGTAATACCGATAATATATAGTAATTAATATATATAATGGAAACAATTCCCTTCATACTTTTATACTTGCATACTACTTTATACATCTCATATATGCATTTCTGTCTCTAGTTTTAATGTGTGTATATTACAGATGTGAAATGACCATTCGACACCCGACAAACATTATTACACGCGATACCGGGTTTATCACCATCCCTGTAAATATGTGTGTATATAAATATATATATACTATGTGTCTGTATCTAATGCGTGTAGATGAGAGATGCGTAATGGCCACAGGAGACTTGACTGCCCCATTCAAAGGAGCTTCACCAACCTGAGATCGTAGCACGACCAGGTGGCCGCCGGATACACATGATTCTGTGACGTCACTGGTCTGGGTGCACAGGTCACGTCCCGGTCTCCGATGACCATGTCATTAAAGACTATATCTGTCAGGAAAGAAGTGCAATCAAGTAACAATATACATAAGTCATGGTGAGATGAGGAGTAGTGACTTTACTATAAAAAGGTTCTATCAGACAAAATGGTGCATTCGAGATAATGAGGACTGAACCTGTGTAACTGCATGATAGCAAAGCAGATAGAACAATTAAACAAATATATATCTCAGTGAAAAATACCAGTTGAGAAACAGTTGTGTTACTGCATGATAGCCTTTTGTAGATAGAGCATTTTTACATCCATAACACCATTTGGTCCCTTTGTCAGATAGAACCTTTTTATAGTAAGGTTACGGAGTGGCATAATTGTGCTTTTATTTCTCTCAAACACAGGTTCAGTGTGCTGGGGAAGAGTTCACAGTTCAAATCTGGAATTAGTCAGGTAGTCAAGCCTACAAACTACTGTCTCTTCTTTAAGTTGGGTGATGGCAAACACTGTCGAAGGGCCTGACCTCGCAGGTTTGTCTCCAGGTGCCAAGGGGCAGTTTGAATCCGGAGGAGATTGTGACGTCTGATCCTGGAGGAAAAAGGAACTGCGAGAAGGCGCAAATACTCACAAGTCTGGTCAAAGCTGGAAAGCGGCCTTACTACTACGAAATACCAACCAAAATACTGAAAGAGGCACTCCAAGCCATCCCGGCCACTATAGTCGACCTATTCAACATCTCCTTTATCTCAGCCTGGAAAATGGCAACCATTACCCCTATCCACAAAAGTGGAGACAAACAAAACATGGGAAACTACAGGCCAATATCAATTCTTCAAACCCCAGGCAAGCTCATTGAAAAGTGTTACATAGACACATAAATGAACACCTGGAAAAAAACAATATACTAATTGAAAGACAAGGAGGTTTCAGGAAACTGCACTCCACATCTAAAACAATAGCTAACCTAACAAATGACATATTGGCGTCAATGAACCAAAAACAATTAGTTGGAGCAGCCTTCATTGACTTCAGCAAAGCATTCGATACAGTAGACCATAACATACTACTGGAAAAACTAGAATCCATGGGCATAAAATCCAACACTATGGACTGGATAAAATGCTACCTGAAAGACAGGCAACAGAGAACAAAAATAAACAATACGCTATCAGACAACCAACCTGTCACATGTGGTGTACCCCAAGGGTAGTGCTAGGGCCACTGCTCTTTATAATCTACATAAACGATCTTGAAAAATGGTTACAAACCGAATGCCTCCAACTATATGCAGATGACACAGTCATATATGCAAACGGCACCACAGAAGAGGAGGTAATAACTAAACTAAACAAGCTCCTACTAAAACTGGATGAGTGGTGTGAGTCCAACAAAATAACCATCAACACAAGCAAGTCAAAAACAGTTCTCTTCTCACATAAACAAATGCCAGAAAGAAAACTACACTGTAAGCTAGGAAGCCAAACACTAGAAAATGTAGACCATTACAAATACCTAGGCCTTGAGTTGGACAGCCAACTAAACTACAACCTATGTATAAACAAAATTGTCCAAAAGGTAAACCACAAACTGTGGCTATTTGCAAAGCTAAGAGACTACATGACACAAGAAATGTCAATAAAAATCTTCAAGGGCATGGTGCTACCCTATTTTGACTATGGAGATGTAAACTACATGGGTGCAAAGAAAGAACTTATAAAAAAACTGCAAACACTACAGAACAGAGCCCTGAAAATCTGCCTCAGAGTAGACAAGCTGCACCCCACCTACGACATACACAAAAGAACCAAAGTAAAATTGCTAGAAAATAGGAGAATAATTCATCTGAAAACATTAGCATACAGCTATAGTCAAGACAATAAACTCCTAACAAAACCACAAAGGGCAACTAGAGCAAATAATGCGCCACTACTAAAGCAGACCAGGGGCCGTATGCATGACGTGGTGTTAGCGAGCCAAAACTGGTTTTGGCTGGGATTTCTAGGTTAGCGGCGAAAAGTCAGTACGCAAGTAGTGCAAACACACCGAGTGTAAGCTAACACCATGTCATGCATACAGGCCCAGAAGCGAAATAAAAGCTCATGAGAGAAGCATGCTAGAAATGGCTGCCAAGGTGTGGAATGCCCAGTAAAGGAACGACAAATTCCTGACCTAAAAACATACAAAAAATATCTGTGCAAAATAAGGCTAGGAACCCCCAACTAAGCTGCACCGCAAAGGGGCAGGTGATATGTCACGGCCCACCAGCGAGACGCCCAATGGAAGGTAACCATACCAAAAGCAGCCAGATAGCACACCACACAGCTACGTACAAGCCTATGATATGTAAATAGGAGTAGGCTAGTCTAGAAATAAGAACAGACAAAATAAAGCACATATATGCCAAGAAAATCCAAAACAATTAACATAGACTACTAACCAGACCAACCAACTATATATCTGCTACTGAAATACAGGCAATCAAATACCTTATCAGCAGCTACTGTGTGATAAGACAACACCAACACTACAGCTGGCCAGCATTGAAAACAAGCCTGAATACCCAGGCTTATATGCTATGGACAGTATAAATACAGCCGCAATAAAAAAAAAATTAAAGATTTTAAAAAACTACTTTCTGGGAACAATGCCAGGTGGGGGCAACAGTGTCAGTTCATTATTGGGCAGAATGTGGTGGCAACAGTGTCAGGTTGTTATTGGTCAGAATTTGGTGGCAACAGTGTCAGTTTGTTATTGGGCAGAACATAGTTGCAACAGCATCAGTTCATTATTGGGCAGAATCTGGTGGCAACTGTGTTAGTTTATTATTGGGCAGAATGTGGTGCCAACAGTGCCAGTTCGCTATTGGGAAGAATGTAGTGGCAACATTGTCAGGTCGTTATTGGGCAGAACTCGGTGGCAAGAGTGTCAATTTGTATGACACTGACACTCTTGCCACCACAAGATGGCAAGAGTGTCAAGAGTGGTGGCAATAGTGTCAGTTTGTTATTGGGCAGAACGTGGTGCCGACAGTGTCAGTTCATTCTTGGGAAGAATGTGGAGGCAAGAGTGTCAGTTTGTTATTGGGCAGAATCTGGTGTCAACAGTGTCAGTTCGCTATTGGGAAGAATGTGGTGCCGACAATGTCAGTTCGTTCTTGGGAAGAATGTGGTGGCAACAGTGTCAGTTTGTTATTCGGCCAAACTTGCTTGCAATAGTGTCAGCTCGTTATTAAGCAGAATTTGGTGGCACCAGTGTTGGTTTGTTATGGGAAAGAACGTGGTGGCAACAGTGTCAGCTTGTTATTGGGCAGAACGTGGTGGCAACAGTGTCAGCTTGTTATTAGCAAGAACGGGGTGGCAACAGTGTCTTTTTGTTATTGGGAATAGTGTGGTGGCAACAGTGTTGGTTTGTTGTGGCAACAGTGTCAGTTTGTTATTGGGCAGTACATCGTGGCAACAGTGTCAGTTTGTTATTGGGCAGAAGGTGGCGGTAACAGTGTCAGTTTATTATTGGGAAGAATGTGGTGGCAACAGTGTCAGTTCATTATTGGGCAGAACGTGGTGGTAACAGTGTCAGTTTGTAATTGGGCAGAACGTCGTGATTCAATCGACTCCCTGCCCTGTCAATAATTACCCATGTTACTTAGTAATAGCATTTTCAGCGGTTTTATTCTGTTTTATTTTAATTTATTCCATGATATGAATAGAACACCGTTACTACTAAATGGTTCTTCTGGAGCCCACGACATCCAAATGTTCGTGAAAATAATAATAATAATGTGAAGGTAGCATTTACATCTCTTTTCAATTACCTTTCTGATGTCGGTTCTTGAGAAGAAGAAGAAGAAGAAGAAGAAGAAATGAATAGTTCATGCGCAAAAGCCTGTAGATGCCATGTGTCATTAAAATAACAGATTTCTATGTGAAGCTAATTTTTATTCTCACTAATTCCATTTTTCTTGTGAAGAAATGGTTACGGAACAGCAAACAAAAATATAAGAATAACAATTAATTATCCTTTTGAAGGTTTGATTCCAATGTTTACCTGAGTTTTTTGGATTGGCGCTTACAGGGTTTTGTGCCTGAACTCCTCAAATATACCTCTTAAAGTGTGTCCATTATGAGGATTCCACTAGGTCTGAATTTAGGAAAATTGATTAGAGAAAGACTTTTCTTCTGGTAAATGAACTTTCTCTATATGTCATTTGTTCGTACCATAGCACTGGTCTTCTGATCGAAAGTTATGTAACTTGTTCTGTGACAATATGTAAAATGATTGTACGTATACGCAAAGGGGCATACCTGATTATAGGCTAAAAAAAACTAAACTGTGAATTCATTATCTGTTTTAGCAATGGTGTTTTTTTGCATAAGTATGAAAATGACAGCGATGATTGTCTCCTAAAATAGGAACAAATAGAGTTAAGGCTATTCATGGAGTCGCTATCATATAACTTTGGCACCACTTGTCCTCTAACCATATGCATTTATCCACATGCAATGCTTACATATATGTACACATACAGGGACATATATGATTCTACACGGAGAGTTCAATTGCTCATTTGTTGTAACAATGTATTTGCACAAGTACAAACTTTAATTTAATGTAACATTGCTTGCTCAGATGGAAGATCACCCCTCGGGGAAGCCATACAGCTACCTACTACTAAGTACTCCAAAGTGATTTCTATTTTCAACAGGTCAGTATTACAAGTTATATATCTGTACAGATCTTTTAAATTGGATCTCAATGATATAAAAATCATTTAGATTGATTGAATAGCTGCAAAGTTATGAGTGTTTAAAGATTGATTTTTTTACCCCGATTTGTGCACAATCCCAAATTAGCCAAATCTTGGTTTTTAGGGTCCCACCTGGAAGCTATTTTGCATATGATCTGTCCACTATTAAAGAATCTTATTCTCTATAGTATAAATAAGAAGCTCAATTTTGTACAGACCATCACTGTTCGTATTCTTTCTGAAATTTCATGTCAAACTTGCTAAATTCCTTAATTTCCAGCAACCACGAATAATAAATTCAGTAAAATACAGAAAAATAGCATAACTCCCTTTCTAATTGTCCTATCACAGCAATCTTTATACCAAAATAACCAGGATTAAAAGCTCTACATGATGACATAATTGGCTAACTGATCAGAGAAAGAAAGCCAACATTTAGGCATCGCGAGCTGACAATAAAATTAAGAAAAATAGCATAACTCCCGTTCTACAGGTCCGATCACTGCAATCTTTATACCAAAATAACCAGAATTAAAAGCTCTACATAGGTTCCTGACTGATCAGAGAAAGAAAGACAACATTCACTTTTAGGCATCGCAAGCTGACAATAGCCAAATTCTTGCAGCAGTCACTTCTCAGACCAACCTTGATATGATATGATAATGATATGCGCATGATATAAATCTCAACCAAATATTGATCTGGTTAGGTAGAAGAAGACTTAAGCTTTCTGATGATATAATTTTCAAAACGATCCTGATCAATTTTCAAGGAGGATTAATGTCTTAATGTTTTCACTCCTTCAGTTCAATCAAATTTCCCACTCAAAAACACCCATGCTTGATATGCTAATGAAGCCTAGTTTCTTCTCTGTATTTCATTGGTGGTTATTTTTAGCTCAGGTCACTGTACTCACCAAGGTATCAATTTTAGGGAAGGGAGTAGCTCAGACCGGATGAAAACAAACTCAGCGAGCATGCACAGAGCTGCCGATGGTACCCCCCAACAAGTGTCCATTGACTGTAATTTATTTCATAATAATAATTAAAAATCAGATATCCTAAAAGACAAAAGAACGAGCTTTAATACCATATAAATTTTATTTCAAACCAAGCAGAATCAGTGAAGATTGGAGTGTTTTTAAAAGGGTTAAAATATGTCAAAGTTCGCGCTGCGGACACCGTACACGCCCACTTTGGAGTACCTACTACTACACGTTTGTAGTTAAGGTTGCATAGTCCAAGGAAGCATCAAGTAGAATTGATTCTACATATCTGACTTAGATACTGATGCACTTATTAAGCAATTGTTGCTGAATAGAAGGCAATACTGGGGCAATTTAATAGAACCTAGGGCGTCAGAGCTTTGCCCTGCTTGCTAAAACTGATATGAAATGGTTGCACATCAAATATCTCAAAATTTAGCCATTTAAAATAAAAGTTATTTCAAACCAGACGGGATCGCCGAATGAGTTAGAGCGCCGGTCTCCCGTGTTGGTAGATCATGGGATCGTGGGTTTGAACCTGAGTCGAGTCAAACCAATGACTTAAAACGTGTTGCTTCCTCGCCAGGTTCTCGGCATTTTTAGAATAGGGTGAGGAGCAGTGGAATCAGGAAGACCAATTGTCCACGATTGAAATTTCCCCTGCTTAAACAACTAATGTAGAAACAAACAAAAAGAATAAAAGTAGGTAGATAATAACGATATACTTAATATATTTATCTCAGAAAAAATTACTGAAATGCAAAACCATCGGACTGTGCAACTGTATGTATGAACTTTAATTTAATGCAACATGGGTTACTAGCCTGGACCATCACCCCTTGGGGAAGCCATACACACAGTGGCTTAACTACATGTTTATGGTTAAATAAAACTCAACTCAAATAGGAAACTTGGGGCGGGAAGGGCTGCTTTGAGTTTGGGTGGGTCCACTGCACTTTGAAGTAACCTC